>CALNXF010000042.1:0-36405 GCA_942159475.1 Sthenelais limicola | reverse complement strand
GTACATTTACTGAAACGTGGACAAATACAACATTTTCCCATATACTCCCATTCTAAACTCAAAACTAGGTAAGTATCTGAATATAGTGGATATTCCTTGTTTCAGACAATCTGTTTAGTTGTGCTAAACAGAATTTTGAACAATATTATTGTTTTAAATTTGTTTTTTGAGATGATTGGTGAAGACAAATTGTACATTTTCTGGCAATTTCACCCTTTAATTAGGGTATTCTCCCAAATTCTCAAGAGTTCCCCCGTTATTCCCCGGTGCTTTCTTTCTCCTCGATGTAACCGACTGTTCTGTTTGTCCCTCACTGGTCTGCCTGCCGGTCTCTCCTCATTTCTCAAAAAACATCTTAAAAAATCCCCCCAAATGGCGAAAATTTCACACATTCATACAATGTGATAATAGTAATTGTTTTGCCTCACAAATGGAAGAGCGAGAGAGTGGGAGGGGGCGGGAGGAGGGGATAGTGAGGGGGGATAGAGGGGTGGGTGAGAGTGGAAGGGGACGGGAGGAGGGGATAGTGAGGGGGGGATAGAGGTGGGTGTGTGAGGGTGGGAGGGGACGGGAGGAGGGGATAGAGAGGGGGGATAGAGGGAGGGGTGTGAGAGTGGAAGGGGATGGGAGGAGGGGATAGAGAGGGGGGATAGAGGGAGGTATGTGAGAGTGGGAGGGGGACGGGAGGAGGGGATAGAGAGGGGGGATAGAGGGAGGTATGTGAGAGTGGGAGGGGACGGGAGGAGGGGATAGAGAGGGGGGGATAGAGGGGGGGGTGTGAGAGTGGGAGGGGACGGGAGGAGGGGATAGAGAGGGGGGATAGAGGGAGGGGTGTGAGAGTGGGAGGGGGACGAGAGGAGGGGATAGTGAGGGGGATAGAGGAAAGGGAAAGAGAGTGGGAGGGGACGGGAGGAGGGGATAGTGAGGGGGATAGAGGAAAGGGAAAGAGAGTGGGAGGGGACGGGAGGAGGGGATAGTGAGGGGGATAGAGGGGGGGGGGGGGTGTGTGAGAGTAGGAGGGGACGGGAAGAGGGGATAGAGAGGGGGGATAGAGGGGGGCTATGAGAGTGGAAGGGGACGGGAGGAGGGGATAGTGAAGGGGATAGAGGGGGGTATGGAGGGAGGGGTGTGAGAAAGTGGGAGGGGGAGGATGGAAAGGGAGATGGGAGAGAGGGAGGGTAGAGAAGGGGGAGGAGAGCAAGGCGAGGCATACGGGGGCCGCAGCAGCCCTACTTACAAGCATCTTCCCTGCACCGCCCCACACCCAGGCAGTGGATCATGTTGCTGTGTACACAGGAATCAAGCACAAAGTCATCAACTGATTAAGGTTTAAAAACTGTCCATTACAGCACTAATAAAGCTGGTGGTGGAGGGCTGGGTGGTGGAGGGCTGGGTGGTGGAGGGTTGGGTGGTGGAGGGTTGGGTGGTGGAGGGCTGGGTGGTGGAGGGCAGGGTGGTGGAGGGCTGAGTGGTGGAGGGTGTAAAGGCCCACTTGAAGCTGACAGCGCGTGTTGCCCACACCTCACTCCCCGCTACACACTCACTCACATCAATCACCCAGCACCAGCAGCAGCTCTTGGTGCACTGGGTAATACTGCTGGTGGTTACTCACAGGTACTGGGTTCAAGTCTACAGTACTCAGTAGACTAGACTCCACCTGACTCCATGCTTATTACAACTAATTTATTATATGTGCAGTCCATATGAGAGGTGCTATAAGTGGGGGTGCTATAAAAATCTTCATACAGTATGCGTACTACATACTACTTTGTCACCAAGTTGGCTACTTTTTTCAGATTTACACATGATACATTTGTGATTACACTTCAAGTTTCATGCCCATATGATAAATATAGAATGAACTCGCCTGCAATAATACACAATTTATTGGACTTGATTCGATCGCATAAGCACCCTGCCTATGGCATCGTGCTTATGTGGACAAATCTCGTGAAATAAACTTTTGATTGTTGCTTGCTCTTTCCATTCTCTCTCTATGTGGTTTTCTAGTTATTTTCATATAGATAGAAACCAATGAGAATGTGGTAGGAGAGACACTATTGCACTGTCCAAGATGTTTGTTTTCTTTGTGGCCCACGAGCCAATAGGTGAATGGGTTACGAAAAAACAAACATGGAGGACAGTGCGCCGAGTTCCACATTCTCATCAGTTCCTATATTAACTCCCACATTGCTATGTATTAGTATATAGCTGTGTACTTGGGGAAAGAAGAGGGAATAGTAATGTCATACCACACGTGTTGAACTGGTGCAAATTATCACACTACTCCCACCCATACAAATAGCATGTGGTACATACACCAATGAGGAGTAACATTTATCATCTAGAATATATAATGCACAACCTATCATGTCTCTCCCTCTCTGACCAGCTCCTTGTGTTATGATGTTCAGATTAAGAATGCACTGCTGAATATAATAAACATACAAATATTACTACATTACGTTGAAAGCGATATTAATAAATTCTATGGATAATGATATGGCCAGACCGCATTCTGCCATTTGAGATGTTAATCTAAAATTTCTTAAGTATCTTCACTTATAATTGTCAAATTTAATCTAAGAATGGCCACCAGGAAGATCACCAGTGGTCAGGATAACGTCCTTCTTCAGATTGTATTATGTATGATAACAGTTGTATAATATGTCGTTTTCTAGTATATTGTCATACAATAATTATTTTATTTTTTGATGAAGCCAAACTAACGGCGAAACGCGTCGGGTCGCGATTCAATAAACAGCTGAACAAAAAATACTGTGAGATGTTTTCAGTTGAGTTGTCTCCTCCCTTTTCATCATAATTATTTTAAAGAATGTATGATGCACAGTCTGTCATTGCTGCAGACAGAAACCATGTGGTTCACTGGGCAATAATTAATCAATATTCTGCTGCTGTTATATGTTTATACAAGAGTTATTCATATTATGACTTATAGGACTGGATGGATTAATATTCTGCTGCTCTTATATGTTTATACAAGAGTTACTCATATTATGATTTATAGGACTGGATTTATCAATATTCTGCTGCTGTTATATGTTTATACAAGAGTTATTCATAGTATGACTTATAGGACTGGATGGATTAATATTCTGCTGCTCTTATATGTTTATACAAGAGTTACTCATGTTATGACTTATAGGACTGGATTTATCCATATTCTGCTGCTGTTATATGTTTATACAAGAGGTATTCATATTATGACTTATAGGGCTGGATTTATCAATATTCTGCTGCTGTTATATGTTTATACAAGAGTTACTCATATTATGATTTATAGGACTGTATTGATCAATATTCTGCTGTTGTTATATGTTTATACAAGAGTTACTCATGTTATGACTTATAGGACTGGATTTATCCATATTTTGCTGCTGTTATATGTTTATACAAGAGTTACTCATGTTATGACTTATAGGACTGGATTTATCAATATTCTGCTGCTGTTATATGTTTATACAAGAGTTACTCATATTATGACTTATAGGACTGGATTTATCAATATTCTGCTGCTGTTATATGTTTATACAAGAGTTATTCATATTATGACTTATAGGACTGGATTTATCAATATTCTGCTGATGTTATATGTTTATACAAGAGTTACTCATATTATGAATTATAGGACTGTATTGATCAATATTCTGCTGCTGTTATATGTTTATACAAGAGTTACTCATGTTATGACTTATAGGACTGGATTTATCCATATTCTGCTGCTGTTATATGTTTATACAAGAGTAACTCATGTTATGACATAGGATCGAATTAATCAATATTCTGCTGCTGTTATAAGTTTATACAAGAGTTACTCATGTTATGATGATACTGTAATTTCCTAAGAACATGTTGATTATGATATTATAATCATAACTTTAATCTTCCTAGCCTGTAATGCTAAGGTTCCATTGGGTCAGTATCCATTTGCACTGCCTAAAGCAAACCAATTTTATTTTTACGTATGTGGGTCATTTTCAGAAAATGCACACTTGGCAGATCTACACATTTGGTAAATTCTGCTCAATAAGACTGAAAAATGGTCAACACTAGGTATATCTGAGTATATTTGGTATTGTCCTTATTCAAACAATCTGTTTGGTTGTTTTAAACTGAATTTTGGACATTTGTTTCTGAATCTTTTGTTATTTGAGAGGATTGGTGGGGACAAATTGTACATTTTCTGGCGATTTCACCCCTATATATGTTTATATCTACCTACATACCTATGTTTATAGATATGTATGTGATAGCTCTGCTCAGATACTGGCGATCCCATTAACTTTAAGACAAGTTACTATGTTTTTTATTTGTCATCTTCGAAGAGCCCAATATGAGTACAGTCGAGTAATAATTAAACAGACAAATTGGTCGACATACCATTATGATACAACGAGGTACCATTTCTTCTGGCTGTTACTACAAATTTGGAATAATTAGTATGAAATAGGCTAAATGACTTAAGGAAAATATGAATAAGAAAATAGGTAAAAAAATTAATTAATTACCCAATAAAGCAGTTCAGCACGACTATACATGTAAAGGTATTTTAGTAATACACAATAAACAAACAATGGCAGGAGTTATGTCTAACATGTTCATACATATGAGTCACACTACAAATTATATTCTATTGTATTCTATTCTATTTTCACCTCCGTTTTCAATTTAATTTCCCTTTGTATGATACGTTGTTAACATTCATGGAAATTACAATCCATTATTATTATAATAATTAATGAAAGGAGAAGTTGGGTCAGATTTTCAGAAAATGTACAATTGGCAGATCAACACATTTAGTGTATTCTGCTAAATTAGACTAAAAAATCATCAACACTAGATATATCTCAGTATATCTATTATTGCCTTAATTCAAACAGTCAGTCTGGTTATGTTGAACTGTATTTTGAACCTGATTTCTGTCTTAAATTTGGGTTATTTGAGAAGAATACCCAGGCGAATTCTACATTTTCTGGCGATTTTACCCAATTACTGCCACCACTGAAACTGAACTGAAAATCACCCAAATTCATGCTGTGTCTAATAGGGGAGTTGTATAGCCGCCATTTTGAATCTTGATTCGCATGGAATTATGGGAGTAATGGTACAATATAACATCTTTAGAAAACATGTCATTTTCAGCATGGGATATTTATCAATTATCTAATGTCAATATCCATGTGTTATACATGTTTCCATAACACTAGATCCCATCCTTCCCATCATGCATTTGGTTTTCATAGATCATTTATTAAAGCTATATGATATTGGTGAGAACATTCTTGCAATTTTTGATAAAAATGTTGCAAAATATTTGTATGTCAGATTTCATCAGAATCCATCCCAGGATGCATTGTACAGACATGCGCAGTGAGACATGAAACTCCCCTATTGCAATGTGCTAACCCACATACCTGTTGGGCTGTATAATCCGACTCTACCTCAATAACCCATATGGATCAGTTTTTCAGAAAATGTATAATTTAACTTCACCAATCTTCTCAAATAACCCAATTTTCAGACGAATATGAAGTTTAAAATACAGTTCAACCTAGCCAAACAGATCGCTAGAATCAATGCAATGCCAAATATACTCAAATTTACCAAGCATTGGCCAAAGTCTAGCCTAATTTAGCAGAATTTCTTAAATATGTACATCTGCCAATTGTACATTTTCCGAAAATTTGACCCATATCATTGCTCACCCATTCACTCACTATGTGTACTAATCCACATTTGGCCTCACCCATTCACCCACTAGGTGTATAAAACAGGGAGACATCAATATTTAATTTATTTGGGGGCTGCCTAATGGCTCCCCCTGCATTAATCCTTCTCCGCTGCTGGTATGTTTACGGCTTTTAGTAGGTTGATCTTGTGTTTTAATATTCTGTCTCCATCAGACTAATCCTCTGCCTAGATTCCCTCACTGTCATAAAGGTAGAAAGTGCTGGTGGAGCAACAGGGCGTGCAGGGGGTGGAGGAAGGAGGGAGGGGGTGGGTGGAGGGGAGGGGGGTGGTACATATAGAATGGTGAAGGGAGGGGGAGGTGGGAGATGAGGCAGCAAAGCGACAACAAGGTGAGGAGAAGAGATGTAGGAGAACGGAGAGGGAGAAGAAGAGAGAATAGGGGGAGAAGAGGGAGAGGAAAGGAGGGAAAGATGGAAAGGGGAAGAAAGTCGAGGTCGAGGAGGGATGAGCGCCTGAGAGAGAGAGGAGATGGAGAGGGAGAAAAGAGGGACGAAGTGGGAAAGAGGAGAGAGAGAGGACAGACATACAGGACAGAGGGGGAGAGGGAAAGAGAGAGAGAGGAGATGGGGGGGAAAGAGACGAGTGGGGTGAGAGAGGGGGCAGGGAAGAGAGAGGAGAGAGAGAGAGGGAGAGCGGACAGGAGGAAGAGAGAGGGAGAGGAAGATTGAGAGACAGGGAGGGAGAGGGAGAGAGACAGGTAGAGACGGTGGGGGGAGGAAGTGGTGAAGGTAAATGTGTTGCAATAAGGACCTCTGCGCCTGCGCCTGCTCAACACATCAAAGTGTGCGCATGTCATCATTTATTCATGCCATATCCGGTTTGAAGTCTGTCAGTCAAAGAGTCACAGAGAGCGGCACTGAGAGGTTACATGCATTCCATATAACAACTGTATACCTCTGTGACACCCTCCCACTCTCTCCCTACTCTCTCCCCCCCACTCTCCCCCCCCACTCTCTCCCCACTCTCTCCCCACTCTCTCCCCACTCTCTCCACTCTCCCTCTCCCACTCTCTCCCCACTCTCCCCCACTCTCTCTGCCCTCTCTCCTCTCTCTCTCTCTTCACGCTCTCCCCCCCTCTCTCCCCCCTCTCTCCGCACTCTCTCCCCACTCTACCCACTCTCTCCCCACTCTCTCCCACTTCCTCCCCACTCACTCCCTCTCTCTCTCTCCCTCTCTCTCCTTCTCTCTCCCTCTGTCTCTCCCTCTCTCCCTCCCTCTCTCTCCCCTCCCTCCCAATCTCTCTCCTCTCTCTCACCTCTCTACCACCTCTCCCTCTCTCTCTCCTCTCTCTCCTCTCTCTCCTCTCTCTCCCTCTCTCTCCCTCTCTCTCCCTCTCTCTCCCTCTGTCTCTCCCTCTCTCCCTCCCTCTCTCTCCCTCCCTCCCAATCTCTCTCCTCTCTCTCACCTCTCTATCACCTCTCCCTCTCCCTCTCCTCTCTCCTCTCTCCTCTATCCTCTCTCTCCTCTATCTCCTCTCTCTCCTCTCTCCCCTCTCTCTCCTCTCTCTCCTCTCTCTCCTCTCTCTCTTCTCCCTCCCTCCCCTCCATTACTATGTTCTCTCTGTATTGAAATTTTGAAGGCCTTTCTTATAGAGTATATCCAGTTACTTTACTGGTAATTATCCATCCATAAACATTTGTAACTATATAAAAAAAAATATCAAACATAAAATATAGAAATACTTATAAGGAGTTCTAATGTTTATTATGCACCATTGGAATCGGCTTGATGTTCTCCAAATATGATGATATCTCAAAATCCATATTTTAAGACTTATGACTCATTTTCCTAAAACGGATCACAAATGTGTGTATCATGGCAACATGTTGATTTGCCTAATTTCCCTTTTAAAATGCCTGATCAGGTGTTTTAAATGTACAATGCGGTGTCAGAAATCTACACATCTGAGAAAGGTACAGATGATAGAAGGGAGCAGTATAGTATGTGTTATATACCAGACCAACTGTTAACTGCATATAATGAACTACAGGAGATAATTATGATTAGTCCCATCAGAGATATAATCGTTTATATTTTAAAAACTTCCAGAGATGAAATATGGTAATGCTTTCTTTATTTCAGCCTTGATGACATAGGCTGTGTATATTGTTTAGCTGGTCAGTAACTGAAGCCATAGAGATAACATAGGCTCTGTATATTGTTTAGCTGGTCAGTAACTGACGCATAGAGATAATATAGGCTCTGTATATTGTTTAGCTGGTCAGTAACTGAAGCATAGAGATAATATAGGCTCTGTATATTGTTTAGTTGGTCAGTAACAGTCTATATCTATATAGTTCGATGGAGTACTAGCGTTTAGCACATGGTGGGAATAATTTGGAGCTAAGCATCAGCCCTGTCCTTTGTACCTTCGTGGATTTTGGCACACTCGTCTATGAACATACAGAGAACACTTGTACGATTTTTTTAAGATCCACAGCGAGTTGTTAACACGGATATTAACGCGATAATGTTCTTTCCGGGACATGACGATGACTACAAAATGGCCGCTGGGCCCGTATTGGATGAGAGTGCCGTACTCGAGGACTGGACAGGGCTAAAAAACGATAAAGCTCGTCTTGAATTCTTGAAAATCAAGATATTTGATATGGACACGCTATTGACGAACAATAGCAAGCAACTGAGAAAGGTGACTGAAGAGTTAACCGGAGAAAAGGTCAAAACGAAAGCACTGTCAACTCAGGTGACAGCGCTCAAGGCGTTAATAGGAAGGCAAAAGGAAGAAGTCACAGCTGTCAACAGCAAGGTGGAAGATATCGATAGGCTCAAGCGATCATTGAATGTTATAATAAGTGGCCTGCCCGAGACTGACGAAGAAAATATTCAAACCAAGCTTGATAACATTTTGACTCACCTAGGAGTAAAATTCCGAGCTAGGAATATTGTAGCAGTTTATAGGATTGGGAAACCTGGAACCAAACCCAGGAATGTTATTGTCAAGTTGAAAGAGGTAGACCAAAAAGCTGCCATTTTCAAAAATGCACACAAGATGCGTAATGAATATCCCAACGTCTATATCAATGATGATCTCTCTATCTCTGATAGGAACAAACAAGCTGATCTTCGGGCACTTGCCTATGTCGCAAAAAACAAGGGTGGCTATCGCACAGCTAATGTAAAAGGGTTGACGCTGACAATAAACGAGCTCAAGTTGTCGTGGGGCCAATGGGATAAACTACCCGCCAACGTGAGTCTTAATGACACCGCTGTCAGAAAGACGAAAGATGATGGAATTGCCTTTAGTGGCAAACATTCTTTATTATCAAATTTAAATGCTTGTGAAATCAAAGATCCTGACACAGAGCTCGTTTTTCCGTCTGCTGAGGCCTGGTACTGCTACGAGCTAGCCCAATCCCAAACCACTGTTGACAAAGAGCTGTCGGCGCGAATCTTAACTGAGGATGATGCAATGACAGTGAAACGTCTGTGTCGAAACCTACCGAGAACACCAGTATGGCAGACAAATGAGGAAGATTTATTATATAAAATCAACTCATGCAAATTCCAACAACAACAAAGGCACAAGGATTATTTATTATCCACAAAAGGCAAGCATCTGTACGAGGCAACCCTTAGTGAGAAGTGGGGGATCGGAAGTAACCTACGTCACGCCACGAACGTAAACGGTCCCAGCGATACACACCAAAACCTCTTTGGAAAGCTACTCGTGCGAATCCGTGATGAACTATTGGCAGAAGTAGCAGAAACAGAAGAAGAATACTAAATTATCTATTCATATTCTATACAGAATAGTGATCTCTGAGACTTTATATAGCGCTCGCCAACACCTCGGGAAACTTCGGTAATCTCCGTTGCCGCCATACTTGCCAGTATGGGACAAGATGGCGGCGTGCACGTATGGTAAACAAATCCACGCTAATATTTTCTCCGACTCTCGTGGGTGGAAGTGGATTCTGAAATTAAATCCAACAAAAACCTATCTGGATAGAAAGCCTGACTTCTTCTTCAACGTGGAATATAAACCTGGAGCAACCATATCACAGCTAAGTCGATCGGCGTGTGAGTACATGACCAACCACCACAGCTCCATTGTCTATATAGCTGGGGGGATTTGCGATGTCACCAACAAGTGTTTTGACTGGAATGGACTTAAATACTACGCTTTCGACTGGACATGCAGTTCGGATTTAATTGAACACATGAACAATACTATTGAATTACATATTCACATGCTCAGAAGTAGATTTCCTTCGAATCCTGTTATTATGTGTCCATTGGTAGGAGTGAACCTATCGCTTTTCTGTGACAATGCTACATCAACGAAACAACAAATCCTGGATAATTCGATTCTACTGATAAACCGGCACATTGAGCAGTTAAATAACAACGCTGGAGTACTAACCCCCTGGATCTGTAAAACAGTTCATCTAAAAACAGGTAGAGTTATCAAGCATAACTATGACTGCCTAGAAGATGGGATACATCAAAATGATTATCTCATCTCTAGACAGTCACAGATATTATGGCGAAATATTGATGCAAACGTCGCCAAGTTCTATGACAAAGGTATGTTCCCGGCGATATTCAACATACACTCTAGGGAACTGAAAATTCACTGGAAAAAACAGCAAATGGACTACTGGAAAGCAGAACAACGCTACAGAAGGAAGGCAAACAAAGACAATACCAGACCTTAGTGGATATACTGAGTTATAATGTATATATTGAAAATGATCGATCTACACTGCGAGGTATCAAGCCCTGTATAGAGCTCTGATCATAAAAAGGTGCTAGTCTAGTAGTTGTGAGGTGTTAATCCCACTATCTTATCTCATTAGTATAGTCTCTAGTCATATATCAGTTAGTTGTGAGGTTTTAATCCCACTATTCATATCTACATTAAATAGAACAACATTGAGGAGGAACCCAATAGAAGAACAATTTCCACAAGATGTGAAATACTCGTCTACGTAAAATAAACCATGATAACTGATCAAAATTATTGCGGACACTACTGCAATAAACACTTATCCTGAACCATGAAACATAGTTATGAGAATGAACTTTCATCATCAGCTTTATACTTCATAGGTTGGTATCAACCTATACCAGGTATGTGAAAATTACACATTGAATCTTGTGCTCATCCATGTTCTAGCGATATTTTATACCCATTGATCTATTATACCATGTTTTCTCCTCATGTATGCTCCAGATCTGTTATGCAACTCTCACATTACATTAGTTACAGCGCAGGCATCAACTGCAACAAGTCAACATGTCATTACTGTAATCTCTCCTACTAGTCGTAGCCATTGTCATATTGTAGCCCTGTTATTTGTAAACTTGCCATTTACCAACTATTGTTGCCATTTAACAAGAAACAGTTTTTGAAAACATTGCCCTTCACCTATTTACGTTGACAAAACTAAATTTTCCATTCAAACTACTGGCTTTAAACAGTATTAAACTTGAATAAGTCAACTTAGGTTTAGCTCCAGAACAATGTTCCTACCCTGTATCCCACACAAGACTGTGTGATGGGTACTCCATGCCATAATTCCCAATTGGGAACTCACACGTTATCACCACAATTCTTCTCATACTCTCCCTCATCCATCATAATATCCAGCATGTTAATCAAATCCATTAAATTAACCTCAAATGGATGATATAAATATATCTAACGCAAGAGGAATCAGCATAGTACATGCCAACGTTCGCAGTCTAACTCCTAAATGGAGCATGTTTAAAGAAGTGATTGCCAAGCTAAATCCGGACATAATTGTCTGCACTGAATCATGGCTAGTTAAAGGCGATCTTGATCTAGAATATGAAATTAATGGTTATAACACAATCATAAGATGTGATCGTCAAGTATTAAATGAAGAAGGCACAGGAATAAAGCAAGGAGGAGGCGTTGCCTGCTTTGTCAGGAACGGTTTCACTTACAAAACCTTAGATGATCTCACTATATCGAATGAAAATATTGAGATGATGTGTATAACTTTACTATTTAAAAATAAAAAGAACTTAAATATACTATGTACTTACAGACCGAATGGTAATAAAAATGTGTTCCTAGATACATTACAGGTGACACTGTCAGATAGGCGTATGAATCATGACATTTCAGATGTCGTTATCATAGGTGATCTCAATATAAATATGTTCGAGGAAGATGATAACACAGTAATGAATCTAACTGCTCTGGGTCATGAATATGGCTTAGTGAAGTTGATTCACGATACAACAAGATTTGATATTAGGTCAGACAGACAAAATATAGCAGAGACCTGCATTGATCTCGTTTTTGCAAAAGAAGAATCAGTCAGCATGTCTGGAGTTTTAGACATGTGGGTAGCGGATCATTTAATGACATACATAGTCCTGAACAAATCCAAACCATCCACAAATCATAGTAAATCAATAAAAAGAGAGTTCAGATCATATAGGAATTATAATGCTATTGAATTTAAGCAAACTATCTTGAACCATAACTGGTCATCGGTTATAGACAGTGATGATGCCAACGAGGCATGGTCTAATTTACTAGCTGGAATAGTACTTGAACTGGATAGAACCTGTCCTATTATTGAAAGAAAAATTAAGACACCAAAAGAAAAGTGGATGACACAGGAACTATTAGACACTATCTATGAGAAAGACAGACTGCTTAGAAAAGCCAGAAAATCAAAAAAAGACATCGACATCAAACTTGCTAGACAATGGCGAAACTATACGACTAAAGCATGCAGAAATGCAAAGCGTACATACATGACAAACATAACCCTTCAAACATACAATGATAACAAACTATTCTGGGAATCTGTCAGAGAAATTCTCCCAAATAAATCAAAAAACACTTCACAAGAATTAAACATAACAGATATAGACACAGGACAGCCAATCAATAAAGAATTAACAGCACAATACTTCAATAATTTCTTTGGGTCAATAGGTGAAAATCTAGCAGCCCAAATTAACGAGAGTTGGAAATTTTTTGATGAGACATCCAATGAGAAGATAAGCAGCATTGTCACAAATAGAGAGCAGGTATTATCCCTCATAAAAGACATTGACTGCAATAAGAGTAGCAATCTTATACATTTGAGAACAAATGTGCTAAAAGATGCATTGCTGATGATACCACATCTACTAACACATATATACAACCTGATTTTTGACACATCAACTATACCTCTGAGCTGGAAAACTGGCTGTGTCACACCCCTTTTTAAGGGAGGTGATGCAACAGCAATAACCAATTACAGACCAATCACACAAATACCATTGCAATAAAAAATAATGGAGAAAATAATTCACAAAAAACTAGTTCAACACTTTGAAAACAACAACATATTCACAGAAACACAAAATGGCTATAGATCACATAGATCCACTATGGACACAGTATCAGAACTCACTGACGACATATTAAGACATAGAAATAAAGGTAATATTACTTTAGCGAATTTTTTCGACCTTAAAAAGGCTTTCGATACCGTCAACCATGGTATCATACTAAAAAAACTTAACAAATATGGAATAGAGAATGACTTACTACTTTTGTTAGAGAATTACTTGTCCGAAAGGACGCAAAAATCAATATGTAATGGTGTAGAATCCCATCTCACCCCTATCACGTGTGGAGTTCCTCAAGGATCAATCCTAGGCCCACTTCTATTTTTAATCTATGTCAATGACGTTGAAAAAACCTTGATACATTCAAAAATTAAATTATTTGCGGATGACACTGTCATCTATATCAGTGGAAACAATATCGATGAAGCATCCAGAAAGCTTCAAATTGACTCAAATAACTTTCACTCCTGGTGTAAGGGTAACAAATTAACAATAAACATAGGCAAAACCAAAGTAATGAACTTCTGTTCAGATAGGTCACCACACAACGCCACACAACCCTTGATATTACTAGACAATGCACCCATTGAGGTAGTCAGAAAATACAAGTATCTGGGAATCATACTAGATCCAGCTTTGAATTATAAAGATCAGGCTAATTATACTTATAAAAACGTAAGCCACAAATTGTATCTTCTAAGAAAGATATCAAAATTTGTCCCACCACAAGTATTACTGAGAATCTATAAGGTATTTATCCTTCCTATTATGGATTATGGAGACATACTTTACGACACTTGCACACAACAGCACTTAGATAGACTACAAGTATTACAGAACAAATGCATCAAAACAGCTCTCAAATTGAACCCTAGAACACCAACACTAACCATACATCAAAACACTTCAATACTGCTATTGAAAGACAGACGCATTGCTCACCTGAAAAATTTTGCCTATAAAAGAAGCAAAATAACAAAACATATCAACCATAACAAGGGTACCACTAGACAGTGGGACGCCACAGTCTTAAATTGTGGTATTCCAAGAGGTAAAGCCTATTCTGACAGTGTCGAGTATAGATGTGCACTACTTTGGAATGACATACATGCTGATGTAAGAAACACTGAAAGATATTCAGACTTCAAGCTATTGACCAAAAATGAATCAATAGTAAATTTATTTGTTGAAAATTAGACCAACATTGCAAGCTGGATCACTCAACCAATCCTCATCCCATCTCATCTCATTCCAACCCACTCCTTGGTTATACATATATGCCATGACAAATTTCTACACTTATATATTTATACAAAAGTTATTATATTGTTATGTCAAATGTTTATTTCTACTAAGGTGGTATTGAGTAAGACCAGATCTGATTTACTCAGAACTGACAATTACCTCCTACATTGATATAACCTGTGAATCCATTTCAATGAGAAATGTCAAAATGTTAAGATTGCTCTAACCAATGAGTAGATCATTATGAACAAGTTACTGTATATATCATAATAAAGTTTCTAAAAAAAAAAAAAAAACTGAAGCCATAGAGATAACATAGGCTCTGTATATTGTTTAGTTGGTCAGTAACTGAAGCCATAGAGATAATATAGGCTCTGTATATTGTTTAGCTGGTCAGTAACTGAAGCATAGAGATAATATAGGCTCTGTATATTGTTTAGTTGGTCAGTAACTGAAGCCATAGAGATAACATAGGCTCTGTATATTGTTTAGCTGGTCAGTAACTGAAGCCATAGCGATAACATAGGCTCTGTATATTGTTTAGCTGGTCAATAACTGAAGCATAGAGATAATATAGGCTCTGTATATTGTTTAGCTGGTCAGTAACTGAAGCCATAGGATAACATAGGCTCTGTATATTGTTTAGTCGGTCAGTAACTGAAGCCATAGAGATAACATAGGCTCTGTATATTGTTTAGTTGGTCAGTAACTGAAGCCATAGGATAACATAGGCTCTGTATATTGTTTAGCTGGTCAGTAACTGAAGCCATAGAGATAACATAGGCTCTGTATATTGTTTAGCTGGTCAGTAACTGAAGCCATAGAGATACCATAGGCTCTGTATATTGTTTAGCTGGTCAGTGACTGAAGCCATAGAGATAACATAGGCTCTGTATATTGTTTAGCTGGTCAGTAACTGAAGCCATAGAGATAACATATAGGCTCTGTATATTGTTTAGCTGGTCAGTGACTGAAGCCATAGAGATAACATAGGCTCTGTATATTGTTTAGCTGGTCAGTGACTGAAGCCATAGAGATAACATAGGCTCTGTATATTGTTTAGCTGGTCAGTAACTGAAGCCATAGAGATAACATAGGCTCTGTATATTGTTTAGCTGGTCAGTAACTGAAGCATAGAGATAATATAGGCTCTGTATATTGTTTAGCTGGTCAGTAACTGAAGCCATAGAGCTAACATAGGCTCTGTATATTGTTTAGCTGGTAAATAACTGAAGCATAGAGATAATATAGGCTGTGTATATTGTTTAGCTGGTCAGTAACTGAAGCCATAGAGATAACATAGGCTCTGTATATTGTTTAGCTGGTCAGTAACTGAAGCATAGAGATAATATAGGCTCTGTATATTGTTTAGCTGGTCAGTAACTGAAGCCATAGAGCTAACATAGGCTCTGTATATTGTTTAGCTGGTAAATAACTGAAGCATAGAGATAATATAGGCTCTGTATATTGTTTAGTTGGTCAGTAACTGAAGCCATAGAGCTAACATAGGCTCTGTGTATTGTTTAGCTGGTAAATAACTGAAGCATAGAGATAATATAGGCTCTGTATATTGTTTAGCTGGTCAGTAACTGAAGCCATAGAGCTAACATAGGCTCTGTATATTGTTTAGCTGGTAAATAACTGAAGCATAGAGATAATATAGGCTGTGTATATTGTTTAGTTGGTCAGTAACTGAAGCCATAGAGCTAACATAGGCTCTGTATATTGTTTACCTGGTCAATAACTGAAGCATAGATATACCATAGGCTGTGTATATTGTTTAGCTGGTCAGTAACTGAAGCCATAGAGATAACATAGGCTGTGTATATTGTTTAGCTGGTCAGTAACTGAAGCCATAGAGCTAACATAGGCTCTGTATATTGTTTAGCTGGTCAATAACTGAAGCATAGAGATACCATAGGCTCTGTATATTGTTTAGCTGGTCAGTAACTGAAGCATAGAGATACCATAGGCTGTGTATATTGTTTAGCTGGTCAGTAACTGAAGCATAGAGATAACATAGGCTCTGTATATTGTTTAGCTGGTCAGTAACTGAAGCATAGAGATAACTTAGGCTCTGTATATTGTTTAGCTGGTCAGTAACTGAAGCCATAGAGATAACATAGGCTCTGTATATTGTTTAGCTTGTCAGTAACTGAAGCCATAGGATAATATAGGCTCGGTATATTGTTTAGCTGGTCAGTAACTGAAGCCATAGATATACCATAGGCTCTGTATATTGTTTAGTTGGTCAGTAACTGAAGCATAGAGATAACATAGGCTCTGTATATTGTTTAGCTGGTCAATAACTGAAGCATAGAGATACCATAGGCTCTGTATATTGTTTAGCTGGTCAGTAACTGACGCATAGAGATAACATAGGCTCTGTATATTGTTTAGCTGGTCAGTAACTGACGCATAGAGACAACATAGGCTCTGTATATTGTTTAGCTGGTCAGTAACTGACGCATAGAGATAACATAGGCTCTGTATATTGTTTAGCTGGTCAGTAACTGACGCATAGAGATAACATAGGCTCTCTATATTGTTTAGCTGGTCAGTATTTCAAGCATAGAGATACCATAGGCTCTGTATATTGTTTAGCTGGTCAATAACTGATGACATAGAGATAACATAGGCTCTGTATATTGTTTAGCTGGTCAGTAACTGAAGCATAGAGATAACATAGGCTCTATATATTGTTTAGCTGGTCAGTAACTGAAGCATAGAGATAACATAGGCTCTGTATATTGTTTAGCTGGTCAGTAATTGAAACATGGAGATGACATATAGGCTCTGTATATTGTTTAGTTGGTCAGTAACTGAAGCTAGAGATAACTGAGGCTGTGTATATTGTTTAGCTGGTCAGTAATTGAAACATGGAGATGACATATAGGCTCTGTATATTGTTTAGTTGGTCAGTAACTGAAGCTAGAGATAATTGAGGCTGTGTATATTGTTTTGCTGACTCTGAAAAGTGTATTGACAATACCTGACAATAACTGACCATCAGTTAATTACATGTAACTTAAATCGGAAAACGTTTCCCTTCGAAACGGAAATCAATTGAATTAAGTTGACACACGTCTCAGTACTTAAAAATGGCAAAACAGTAATATTTAAAACTTCAACTGATACTTGTTTTGAGTTGTTTCTTGAGTATAGCAACGCATGCCAAAAGTTAAGTTCATGGTTCTGCGCTTTTTCTAATTGAATTGAAAGATCTGGCGAAAGAATTTTTTTAAAAAAACAAAAAAAACAACAACTTTAAACTGAGGCCATCAAGAGGCAGAACCAAGGGCAAGTAAGAGAGTTGTTGAGGAAAATGCTATGAATACATACAATTAGTTCATGAATCAAGTAAATATTATATCTGAAGGACAGTGAGCTTACAGTCCATTCCCATTGCCATTTTAACAGTGTGTTTTTGCCGTGCAGCGGCCGTACACCAAGCCAACCATGGTACTCATCATCTCATCTAAAGTTAACTTTGTTACTATTAAGCCCCAAAAAGGGATTTTTACTTTCAGTTTTACTGTAACAATCATTTCAAGAAAGGACGTCGGCATCCATAGGAAGACCTGGCATATCTCTATGTCAGACTTGAACGACCAGTTGTAAATAACATCATGCAATAAAGAATTTCTGAATTGAATTGAATTGAATGTTGAATGGGCCTTCATTGAGTTGTTTTGTTTTTTAGATAAATTTTATTGCGAAAACATTTTCAGGCGGACCTGATAATCTCATGTTATACAAGTTCAAAACATTATAAAGAAGTGTATAAATTCTAATTCAGTCGTTTAACAGTTTAATTGTTTGAAGTTGGAAAACATGTACTGTAAACGTTCACGCAGTATTTATTTTCGCTATTTTAGCGCACCCATCTTTGAGCGCGAGAATAAGTACTGCACAAAAGGTATGATTATTGCTTAAACAATATGGGAGACTTCCTTGCTGCGCAAATTTAAATCCGCGCAAAAAGGTGCCAAATCACTTAGTGCGCGAAAATAAATACGTTTACACGTTTACAGTATTAAATAATGAATCAATCAGCCAATAACATAGTAGGCCGTTCTCATAGACATATAGATAAGTTTTAATGATGTCGAACAGTTTCTACAAAATTTGGGGTTTTTTTTTATTTTGTTTTTCGAGCAATACAGAAAGATACAATAAGAGTACACAATAATATTAAAAACATGTAAGGCAATAAGTATTTTTTTCAGGCTCACTATTGAGATTCTTGTACCACTATTTGTTCAAAAGTGGTGCCTTCTCAGGGAGGGCTAATTTCTTTATATTTAAATAAATTTCTTTTTCCTACCTAGTGGTCATCAGATTGGGGCCCCTCGTTGACCCAATACTGGAATCCAATGATGTATAAATACTTACATTAGGTCATTATTTGTTTTTAAGGAGTTTTTCAGGGTTTTCCACCCTAGCTTTCTCTAGTTCACTGGAAGATTGTTCCAGAGCGAAGGACCAATACAATGGGAGGACATGAGTAGACTGACATGTGTTTAATTTTTTCTCTAGAGGGCCTGTGAATTTTCAAGTCAAGTCAGATGGCAAATCTTATTCCTCTCGGCATATCTTGGTTAAAAAGAGGGTCATTTTTTTTATTAAACATAATTCCCAATAGAGGGAATATCACTTCGTTGCTAGTCTCCGTCTTTTCCGCATTATCCTTTAAGTTTCCCTTTTTTATCTTTTTTCTCCGCTTGCCAATCTCCCTTTCAGTTTTCCTCTTTCCCTCCTCTCATCTTTCTTTCTCTCTACTACCCTCCAGTCGCTCTGTCTCCTTTCCCTCCTCTCTCTGCACTTTCCCTATCTCTCCTCTCCCCCATATCACTTTTCTACTCTCTCCTCTCTCTTCTTCTCAATTCCCCTCTATCCTCTCTCTTCTCTCTCTTCCTACCCTCCCTCTCTCTTTCCCCACTCTGTCTCTCTATACTCATTACCTCTTTCCAGCTCCCTGTTGTTGATTGATTGTTTGTATGTATAGGTTTTTATTTCCGGAAGTGTAATTTTCAATAATATGACAAATTTCAACACCGAAAAAGGGGGTGGGTCTCCTCTGTGAAACCATAGATCTTCCTGATCTTCCTGTTCTTCTGTCTCCTTCTTTGTTTTGTCTTTCTCTCTCCTTCTCTCTCTCCCTCACTCCCCGTGCTCCGTCTCCCTCTCTCTCCATCTTCCTCACCTTCTTTCCCTTTTTCTCCTCTTCCTTTGCATCGTCTACTTGGTATGGTCCTGGGTAAGACCTTAAAGTGCCTGTCTTCGTCTTTTTCTCTGTCTCTCTCTCCCTTCTTCTTCTCTATGTCTATTCCCTGGGTAAGAACATAAACTGCCTCCCTCTCAGCTCTCCCGCCCTTGATATAACCATATTGAATGTGTTCATAAGGGCGTAAAGCAATCAATCTCACTCACTCACTCCCTCTAAGCTCTCCCGCCCTTGATATAACCATATTAAATGTGTTGATAAGGGCGTAAAGCAACCAATCTCACTCACTCCCTCCCTCTCAGCTCTCCCGCCCTTGATAGAACCATATTAATGTGTTGATAAGGGCGTAAAGCAACCAATCTAACTCCCTCACTCACTCACTCCAGTGAACTATTTGACCCATTTCATGACCCATTTCTCATCAATAATCCGCATTCAATTTCGTTTTAGTTGAAGAAGATTCTACAGGAAAGCTCCTTGCTTGATTGACAGGTCTGGGACATCTTCTCTATTATTTATCATCAATAATTCTTGTTCAATTCCATTTTAGTTTCATCTCATAGAACAAGAGTGAGAAACGGCTATGAGGAAGCCAGGGTTTGTGGGATGTAAGTATATTTATAGCTATTTGTGACACATGGGTGAGTGTGGGTGAATTTGCGCGACATGGACGATCATAATAGCATTGTCAGGTGCACGAAAATTACCAGCATTTACACCTTCAACCTCCGTCAATCGGCGCGCAAAAATAGCGGGGGCAGTCATGGTCATGGTTTATGACCAGGGCTTTATTCATGAAGCGCTGGTCATTGGAAACCCAGCCCAGCCAGTATACACTAAGGTAAAGCTACGTCTAAGTCTATAGGTCATGGAGCTAAACATAGAACAAAAGCAGTCATGTATAGTCAGGTGTTCTAGTTGACTGTCCTGGCCTAGAGAGACGATGTTATGAAACAGTTTTCTACCTGAATTACCCAATGTATTGTTTCAATTTTGGAGCGTTGGCTGGTCTTCTCCTGTGATATGTACTCATGCTTGAAATATACCCCTTTGAAAGATAAAGTTAAATGAATTAAATATTGATGTCTTGCATTTGTCAGATATGTACATGCTTATCACACCTCATAGCATTGAAATGCATGGAAGCAGCGCTTCTTTATGCTGGTTTTTCTCAGTGAAAGTAAAAGCTCTGGTGATAGTAATTATATTCGTAAATGATTAGTTAAAACTGTACCTCATCTCATTGAAATGACCAGCAAACAGTACTATGATCTTTAGTATCACTTCTCATGAATAATCCATGTTCAACTTTGTTTCAGTTTTGTGTCATTCATTATTGTTTTTATATTTAGATGAATAAAGGATCGTTGTAAGTGAGTGAGTAAGTGACGGCCGTGACAAAATGTGTAGAGCGTTGCCAAACACCCTGGAGTAAACCCCTAATTAAGCCGTGTTAGTGTATCGCACATATGACATATTATACATCATTTGAAAGAGAACGTAATGCTGATTCTAGCCATGTATAATATATGCATGGTTTGATCGTTACAACAGCCTGAGCATCGCGCTAACATTTAATAATTAGTGCGGCGAGAACGCTCTGTACTTATGAGTATAGGTGTCAGATTGGTGAGTCTAAAGTGGCAGAGATATATAGTTGTTTATGTCGGGGTAAATGGGTGTTCATTATTGTCCAGTTTCTGGTTTGCATGTTGGATATGTAACAATATTTGATATATATCTGTGATTTTCTCTTTACAGAAGCTGGTACAAGGAAGAAATACATCAAAAGAAAGGATGAATCAAAATGATGATTTTCAATGGAATAATACATTAGCCCTTTACTTCCCAAAGTTGATGAATGAATAACCAAATAAATAGTTAAGCAGTGTTTTCATGGGCTAGTACACTCCCTCCCCCACCCTGCTCTGGGACTACTGGTTGTAGTGAAAATAATCACCACAGCATGGCGGGGCGCTGCGATCGCGTTGTGACGTCATTACCCAGTACGCGAAAAGCCAATATAGACAAGCGCTATGAGCGTGCAACAAGTTGACCGCCTTTCGCGTACTTTCACTAGGGAAATGCGTGAACTCTTACCACAGTGCATCTTTCCCATCATGCATTTGTTTTTTATAGATCATGCCTAAAAGCTCTGATATTTTTTAAAACATTCTTGCAATTTTCAATAAAAATGTCACCAAATATGTGTATGTCAGATGTCATCAGAATCCATCCCAGAATACACTGTGACAGACATGCGCAGTGGTACATGCAAATCGCCTAGAGACTCTCCATTAAAACATTGTAACATTGCTCTTACCCTGTACAAGACAATACCCTCAGGGGAAGCACGTTTATTCAAACGTTTGCCCAAATCTCGGCATTCTCTACTCATCTCCGTGCGCCTCCTTTCATTTCCCATCATATATTTTTTTCATTGTCCTCCTTTTCACAGATGTTCTCTGTCGTCGCTCTCTCTCCGTGTGTGTTTTTCAGGCACAATAATCCATGTGTTCCCATCGCCCTTGTCCTCTCTTCCCTCTTTCACCCTCTTCTTCTGTCTCCCCCTGTTTCTCCCATTCTCTCTCTTTCTTCTATTCTCTCGCTACCCCACTTCTTCCTCTGTGTTCTCTCCAACCTTTTCTCCCCTTTCTACCCTTTCTCTCTCTCCCTTTCTCTCGTTTCCTCTTCCCTCACTTCTGTGTCTCTTCTTTCTCCATTTCTCTCTATTGCACTACGTCTCTCCTTCTCTCTCACTCTTTCTCCCCTTCTTTCTTCACCTTTGTTTCCCCTTCCCTCCCCCTCTTTTTCGTTTCTATGTCTCCCCTTGTCTCCTTGCTGCCCACATATGCTAGGCTACACATGCCCTCGTCGCTTTACGCAATATTTGCCTGTCAAAGTGCACATGATTGTGTGTTAAGGAAAAGGTCTTTACAAATCCTTCTGTACTCACATCATATGTGTCAGATTTTCAGAAAATGTACAATTGGCCGCTCTACACATTTTGGAAATTCTCCTAAATTAGGCTGAAAAATGAAGAATACAGGGTATATCTGAGTATATTTGGTATCACATTGATTTAAAGTATCAGTTCTGTTATGTTATGTTAACCTGCATTTTGAAGCACATTTTTGGCTTAAATGTGGGTTATTTGAGATTAGACGCGATTTGATCAGATTCTGGGAGGTATTTTCTTGCCTATAGACCACATTTGTATCGACGGAAGTCCCTGAGGTGTGGACTATAGAACGGCAGTGTTAAAACTCCATAGAGGGTGGCGCCACCTATAGTACCTGGCGGAGTTAAGTGGGTAAACATCCGGCGCACTTAATACCTATTTCGCAAGGCATATTTGATTAAAATGAATAATTGTACAGGTTGGTAAACCTTCTATTTTGGTATTAATAAGTTGATCTGATCAAATCGCGTCTAAAAGCATTATTACCCTTGGTTTGGTGGTTTGTTGTGCTCTGGGTGGTCATAGACACTCTCGGGCAAGCCCTCGAGTGTCTATGACCACCCAGAGCACAACAAACCACCAAACCTCGGGGTAATAATGCTATAAGATTGGTGAAGGCGAATTGTACATTTTCTGCAAATCTGACCCATATATACCCTCAAAGGAAAAGTAACAATGGGAAACACACTATACCCCCCCCCGCCTCCCCATAGCTGAACAAACCCCCAATTTGCCCTATCCCTTAGCCTCCCCCCTCCCCCCTACCCCTACTCCCTTTCTGCATACAAGACAAATCCAGGGAGGTCCAGAGGTGCCAAATAGGGAGTAGTGGAAGTCGGGAGATCTCCCGATTTTGACTGTGTTGGGGCGGGACTTACGAACGCCGTAGGCGTGAGTAGTATACACTAGGGGGGTACGGGGGCATGCCCCCCCGGGAAAATTTTAAAAACAAGGAGTGAAATGGTGCATTTTAGGGTCATTTTCACATCACATTGTATAAGAACTTTTTCATTTGCAAGGTTGAGTGGGGGATAGGGTGGCAATGTTAAGAGTCTTTCAAATTTTAAAGACCGCAATATCCCTGAAGTGAAAAATAAGAATATGGTCCTCTAATGCTTTTCCCATGAAGAGAGACTTTATTCAAATTTACTAATAACATTTTTTAAAAATGTGTGTCCGTATCTGCACATCTGGACCCAGGGTCGTAACCAGCCTTCCAAGTAATGGGGCAAGGGGCAAATTTTGAGGTATATTAGAGGATGACCCGTAGACTTGGTGGGGGGAAATTTAAAAAAATTAAGCAATGCTTTCCCCCGACCCCACCCACAATTTCAAAAGGGGAAATGAATATGAATATCTGTTTCAAAAACGTATTTTCTCCAAAATTCCCTTACTTTTAGAATAACAAAATCTATATCTTAAATAAGAGTCCAAATTCGAATTGAATAAATATCAACTAAATATTGTTCGTCGGGAGTTGGGCAAGAAGTATGGGGATGTTAGTGCTTTGTTGCAGACAATTGATTATGAGTATTAATATTTTCGATATTGATGTAGGTATAGCAGTAAAAGTCTCTAGATTTTAGCAGTCCAACATTTGGTGAACAATATGGAAACAAGCAGCAGTAAAATGATATAAAAACTCACACAATTTGCCCAATATTTCGAAACAAATGCAAGGACTGTAGAGGTACAGGTGAGCGTGGGAAGTGTGTAGGCCTACAGTAGAACTCCATTGTTACAACCAGACTAACTGACTTCTCGTCCTGTCCTCTAACTAACTGACTGAGCCCCTGACTGACCCCTATTCCCTTGTATTAGCCTATACGGGGGTATATCTAGCTCTGACCTATCAGTTAAATAAAGAACAGGCAAATCTGCTATATTACTTTAAGACAATGATATCTGAGACCAATCCTCAGTTGTGGTAGAGTTCTTTATGGGCCTACTAAGAACCAGTTGCCACAACAGCCATCAATTGTACGTGAGTTGGGTTCTTGGGAAAATACGGTACTCCTGGAGTAAGGCTGGGCTTGAACAGAAATTGTAAAATAAACCGGGGACCGGGGTAATTTCTCCATTCGGATTTTTATAGTTAAGGCATGTTTTTGATAAATATCTGTGATTTCACAATTTGGGCCTTTTGGCGGGAGGTTTTGAAGTCAAGTCGGGAGGTCGGGAGGAATTGCCAATTTGTCTAAAAAATCGGGAGATCTCCCGCCAAGTCGGGAGGTTTGGCACCTCTGGAGGTCCGTATAGAAAACACCTTTTGTCCCTCCAGCGCGCACCCCTTCCATGCCGCCCCGCCTCGTCTTCCCCGGTGGCAGCGCGCGCCTCACAGACTCCCGCGCTTTTACCTGAACATCGCCAAATGTCGTCTGCCCCATTATCGAACGTTTCCAAGGCAACAAAGCCTCAGTGCATACCCTGTATATAAGTGCATTTCAACTCGTAAATATGCGGAACTGGCTGCCTTTCAAACCTAACCCTGTTTTCACGGGTTAAACAGGAAGAAGCAAAGTTGTTTCTATAAATGATGGTACGATTAGGATTGATGAATTGTGAGTTTGATTGCAATAGGGGATTTGCATAGCCGCCATTTTGAATCTTGATCCGCATGGAATTATGGAACTAATGGTACAGTGTAAGATCTATAGAAAACATGTTATGTTCAGCGTGGAATATTTATCAATGTTCTAATGTCAATATCCATTTGCTATACATGTTTCAATAACACATAAGTTCATCTTTCCCATCATCCATTTGCTTTTCATAGATCATTCATAAAGCTATGATCTTGGCGAAAAGATCCTTTCAATTTTCGATAAAAATGTTGCCAAATATTTCTATAATGAATTAGTTCACTACCATTAATTTGTATTACCTCTAATTTTCATTCTATTAGTGGCTCATCCTATATCCTATAATCATGTAAAAGCATTCATATTAATATGAATGCTTCTATATGATTATAAAATAAAAGGTTCTAAACATATGGCGAGTTCTTAAAAGAAACTGTGGATTTTAAATAAATTGGAAAAGAAATTGAGTGGAATTCTTCACCAACAGTATGATTTTGTAATTATCAGATTTCAACTGAATCCATCCCCGGATGCACTGTAAAAAACAGGCGCAGTGGCACATGTAAATCCCATATTGTGTATCCCATCATGCACTGTAACAGAGCAGGGGCACATGCAAACCCCCTATTGATGTAAAAAGAGATGATGGCTGGTATGAGACGTACGAGTACGGGTGCACATGCCGCCTACTGGCACAGTGTACACTATTGTCCTCATTCAGTGTTGTGTATTTTGAAGAACTTTTGTGTAATCAAACAACGAATCTTCTTTAAAGGAGATTCGTTGTTTGATTGACATAGTATTAGTTTCTCCGTGCAATTCATCGATATTATATCGTCGTGGTTTTTTCATGGCAAACCTAAGGGCCTTGTTTTGGAATATTTGAAGTCGGTCTAGTACAGCCTACAATTCATATAGCAAACATTACAGTAGTGAAAGTTGGATAGGACATAATTATAGCATAATAATTTAATAATATATCTATAATTGTACGATGGTTTTGATTATATATTTTGATTATATATATATCAGCTTGTACTGAGATTAGTGTATACAATGCATTATGTCTGGCTGAATAAACATCTTAAAATAAGCAAACATTCATTAAAGGGAAGATATGGGTGAAATCGCCAGAAAACTTACAATTCGCCTGCACTAATTCTCTCAAATAACACAAATACAGACAATACTCAGGCTCAAAATACAGTTTAACACAACCAGACGGATTGTCTGAATCATGGCAATAATATATATACCCAGATATATTTAGTGATGACGTTTTTTCAGTATAATTTAGGAGAATTTCCTAAATGTCTTGATCTGCCAATTGTACGTTTTCTTAAGATCTGACCCATATCACATTGTGAACATGGAGCAATGTATAGAAAGTATAACGCTATGGTGGCCTTAAGAGTCGGAAACCTATGAGCATATCTAGTTGCGTAAACTGTTGATGTTTGTTCCCATCTTTATTATTTATGATTTTAATGAGCGAAACTTATTCCCATAACTCAGAAATATTGCAAACTTTTTTTTTCAAGACAAAACATATCACACTTAAAATATGAAAACAGTTATTGGATGTCCTAATGTTTACTACCATTGGAATCGGCTTGATCTCATCTTTACAAATATGAACTTATCTCAAATTCGTTTTCCCGACTTGTGACTCATGTTCATGAAACACATCACAAATAGATCCTGATATACAGTTGTTCCAGATGCAATGTGACCAAATTTATTCACAAAAACTATAGAAAATATTAGGGAAAAAAAATTAAAAAATCAAATACTAAACTTAATCAATGCATCATTGTTGTATGCTAACTCTATCTATGGGCCAATGTTATACTCGTTGCCTGGCAACCATTACTGATGATGTCATAATCCACAGACCACATCAAAGTTAATATCACCCCCCCCACCCCCCGGGCACTGATCTCAAAATACGATATATAATAATACAATATGAAGAAGGAGTAGTGTAAACTACCAAACCTCCTTCTGTCTTTATTACAGGTGTTTTTTTTTAAACGGTTCGGATGTTAGCAAACCATTTGGCATTTCCCTCTCACTTCATGCAGCCCCTCTGGGTATGTGGCACTAGAACACAAGTCTATCTTACCCCTTTTGTTCCCCATAGCCCCCCTCTGTCCCCCCTCAGCCCCACTTGGCCCCCTTAGCCCCACTTAGTCCCTCTCAGCCCCCTCAGCCCCCTCAGCCCCCCTCAGCCCCCTCAGCCCCCCTCAGCCCCCCTCAGCCCCCTCAGTCCTCCTCAGCCCCTCAGCCCCCCTCAGCCTCCCTCAGCCCCCTCAGCTTCCCCCCTCAGCCCCCCTCAGCCCCCCTCAGCCCCCTCAGCCCCCTTCAGCCCCCTCAACCCCCTCAGCCTCCTCAGCCCCTTCAGTCCCCCTCAGCCTCCCCCATCAGTCCTCCTCAGCCCCTCAGCCCCCCTCAGCCCCCTCAGCCCCCTCAGTCCGCCTCAGCCTTCTCTATCAGTCCCCCTCAGCCCCCCTCAGCCCCCTCAGCCCCCTCAGTCCGCCTCAGCCTTCTCTATCAGTCCCCCTCAGCCCCCCTCAACCCCTCAGCCTCCCTCAGCCCCCTCAGCCCCCTCAGCTTCCCCCCTCAGGCCACCTCAGCCCCCCTCACCTCTCACCCCCACCTCACCTCATTCCGCCCGTCCTTTACCTCTCGGTGTGTCACCTCAGTCCCAAACACCTTCCTGTTCCTGCAGAGCCTCACCGCATTGCGTATCGCATCACTCCCTCCTCCCCCCGCCCTCTCCCTCCCCCCTCCCCCCGCCCTCGTCCCCCCCTCCCTCCCAGTCCCTTCTTTGGAATATGATGCGCATGGACTTACTTAAATATTCAAACAGATATCACTTCCTAGCTGAGATGAAAAATATGAAATCCATTAAGACAACATCAATAGAAGCGAGATTACATTGAACAAATCTTAAGGTTTTATAGGTAGTGGGATATCTTAGCGGCTTGCGCTCCTATATGTGCCTCTTCCTCCACACCCTCCCTCTCTTGCTCTATATATGTCTCTCTCTCCTCTCTCCCTCTTTCTCTCTCCCTTCTCTCTCCCCTCTCTCTCCCAATTCTCTTCTCTCTTTCCATTCTGTTCCCTCCCTTTCCGTCTACCCCCTCACACTCTCTTTCCCTATGTTCCCTTCTAACTCTGTCTCCCCCTGTCTCTCCCTACTTCCTCTTCTCTCATATCTTTCTCTCCGCCTCCTCTCCTTCCCATCCTTCCTTACCTTTCCTTCTTTTCCATGGCTTGTTACTTAGAAGCTCACTTCCCCCTCCCACCTTTCTTTCTCTTTCTCTTTTTTTCTTTTCATTGTTCACTTATATGCGCATATTCTCTTTCCCTCTATTCTCCTTCTCCTGCTCTCTCTCTCCTTCCCTCTCTCTTACTCTCTCTCAATGTCTCTACTCTCTCCCTCTCTCTGTCCCCTCTGTCTCTTCACTCTTGTCTCAGACGTATCGCTCCCTCCCCTCCCCTCACTCCCAACCCCCTCCACACCTCTCCACCACCCCTCCCTCCAACCCTTCCCCCCGTCACGGCTCTGACACGATGACGCGTCCCACACAGTGTGTATGTCTCAAATAAATTATCATCCAAATTTGATTATGGCTGCCTCTCCTCCTTCCCCTCCTCCCCCCCACCCCCCTCTCCCCGCACCCACTTAGCATCTGATTTTCTCCTATTATACTTATCCAGTGAATATAGGAGGCGGCTAACAGGAATCGACATCTTACCTCGCCCTTAATGTCCTCTCTTTTCCCGCCAATCCACCCTTGAAGCAACAAGGCATCCAAGAAGCCACTCCGCGTGACCGTCTTCCTCTTGCTTTCATTCAGTGCACATATCTTTTACTGCTGTTTCAAACATGTAAAACATGACAATAATGTCATTTGCAATAGCAAGATATTCCTGAAATATTAAGTGAATTTGCAAATTTGCTACATCCACAATTTGCAAATTCCCATGCGGAAGTGAAATGATTATGAAATTGGAAAATCGCGATGAAAAGTGAAGCAGACGAGAATTGTAGCTAACCTTGTTATTGACGCCCATTACTAGCCGCCATTTTTACCGGTGGCGTGAAAAAATGGAGAAAATAAACAGGGTGTAATCGTTTTGGAACAAGATCAGAGAATGTTCTAGAATGGCGATCAAGGGCTGGAGGGATGTTCGTGCTTTTAGATCTCTCGGTTTTAGTTGGTTTTCTCAGGCGCGCCAAAAGTCGTCTGCCCCCAAACTAGTGCGTCTCCTGTGGAACGCTTGCCTCCTTCTCCATGCCCTCCAGCGTTCCCTTCTCTGTCCCCCTCTCCACCTCTCTTTCGCTTTCTTTCTCTCTTTCTTTCTCTCTTTCTCTCTCTCTTTGTCTTTCTGTTATTATCGTCTGCGTAAATCTCTCTTAATCTGTTATAATCTTTGATTATGTCCTCTATCATTTCTTTCTGTTCCTCAAATTTTTCACTTTATTCTTTAATTTCTGACTTTCTCCTTATATCTCACTTTCTGTTCTTTTTCAGTTCTCTTTCTCCTTGCTTCTGTATTTACTTTCCACCCTGACGGGTTTATTTCCTTTTGCTTACTCTTCTAATCTTTCTCCTTCTCGTCACCCTCTCACTTCCTTCACCCTCTCTCTCCAAGCTCTCCCCATACTTGTCCCCATACCCCGGTGCACCCACACGCACTCCAGAACTCAACAGGTGTGTATTCTCCTTCCGATTCTATCGATCTCCTCCCAACAACCACCAATTTAAACAATCACCAGATCGTCACTTACCTGGTATAGCCGGCGCCTGGAGGAGGAAGAGGAGGAGGAGGTATGCCACTCACTGTTCCACGGGTTCAAACCGGTGCACATGCCTGAGCAGACGACAATTGAACTAAGACGATTATGGCAGACGGCATTTGGCGCTTTCCCCTTCTTGGATGCTTTAATCGCTCCATGCATTGCTCGGTCCTGGAGCAGAATAAGGAGGACGCTGTGGAACGCTTCCCCACCCAGGAGGGGGTGTAGTGGTGGTCGTGGTCGTTGTCCTGGCAACGATTTGATCAAAATTTATGCAAATATTACACATATACCCCCTCCGTCACATCCACCCATCTAACCTCAGAAATCACCTTTACTCCTCGTTTTTTTCCCGCCAAAACTGAAGTATTTCACCTCCTGTTAGGAAATCTTGCTTTAAAAAGTGATTTGGGTTGAGACCTTTGACTTTGGGGTTCGCATTTAGACAGGATTGAGTTTGGAATATTTTGTGTGGATGTATAATTAAGTGCATTGCCAAATATAGAAAGGGAGGACGGGACTACTTGTTGCCTCAAATCTCTGACGTACCGGGGCGAGGCATTCTGTGAGTGGGACACGGGGTGCTCCCAGTCTCCAGGCTTGTTAGGGGGAGGGGGTAAGGGGAGAGTGGGTGTGGGTGTAGGGGCCTAGTCTCGTAGATGGATAAGATTTTCCGAAAATGTACAATTCGCCTTCACCAGTCCTCTCAAATAACCCACATTTAAGACAGAAATGAGCTTCAAAATACAGTTTAGCATAACAGAACTGATACTTTAAATTAATGTGATCCCAAATATACTCAGATATACCCGATATTCATCAATTTTTAGCCAAATTCAGCCGAATTTCCTAGATGTGTAGGGCTGCCAATTGTACATTTTCTGAAAGTCTGACCTAGATACATCTTCCCCAACTCTTTGTAATCACTGTTGACTACACCGGTGCACTTCTGTAGTGTCCCTCTATATGTCGTGCAGTTCTCATGGCGGTTTCTCCCCCCCCCCCCCCCCCTTCTCTATAATCCTGAAGCTGTTTATAATGTTCTTCTTTTTGTAATTGTCTCCTCGGCAGCTCTGCCTCCCTTCATTATCGTTGAACTCTCCCCAATATCTCCTTTCTCTCGTTCACCCCCTCTCCTATATCACCTCTTTGTGCCCACTTTCTCTCTCGTCTCTGTCGCCTCTTACTCTCCCTTATTTCTGTCTTGTTTCTCTCTTCTCTTTCACTCCTCTCCGTTTTCTCTGTTTCCTCTTTCTCCCCGTTCTTTGTCTTCTCTCTTTCCCCACTCTCCACTGTCTGTCTCTACCCGCTCTTTCCTATCTCCTCTCACTCTCTCCACTCACTCTCTCTCACTCTCTTTCCCCTCTCTCCATCTCCCTTTCTCCTCTCTCTTCCTCTCACTCTCTCTCCTCTCTCTCCTCTCTCTCCTCTCTCTCCTCTCTCTCCTCTCTCTCTCTCTCCTCTCTCTCTCCCTCTCTCTCCTCCCTCTCTCTCTCCTCCCTCTCTCTCTCCTCCCCCTCTCTCTCCTCCCTCTCTCTCTCCTCCCTCTCTCTCTCTCCTCCCTCTCTCTCTCCTCCCTCTCTCTCCCCCTCCCCCTCTCTCTCCTCCCCCTCTCTCTCTCCTCCCTCTCTCTCTCCTCCCTCTCTCTCTCCTCCCTCTCTCTCACCTCCCCCTCTCTCTCCTCCCCCCTGTCTCTCTCCTCCCTCTCTCCCCTCCCTCTCTCTCTCCTCTCTCTCTCTCCCCTCCCCCTCTCTCTCCTCCCCCTGTCTCTCTCCTCCCTCTCTCTCTCCTCTCTCCCCTCTCTCCCCCCCCCCCTGTCTCTCCTCCCCCTGTCTCTCTCCTCTCTCTCTCTCCTCCCCCTCTCTCTCCTCCCCCTGTCTCTCTCCTCTCTCTCCTCCCTCTCTCTCTCCTCCCTCTCTCTCTCCTCCCTCTCTCTCTCCTCTCTCTCTCTCTCCTCTCTCTCTCTCCCCTCCCCCTCTCCTTCCCACTCTTTCTCCCTCTCTCTCCCTCCTTCTCTCCTCCCTCTCTCTTTCCTCCCTCTCTCTCTCCTCTCTCTCTCTCCCCTCACCCTCTCTCTCCTCCCCCTGTCTCTCTCCTCCCTCTCTCTCTCCTCCCCCTCTCTCTCCTCCCCCTCTCTCTCTCCTCCCCCTCTCTCTCTCACGAACCGATCAATGTTTTTCCAGGTGGATGATGCATGAGAATTGTATGGAAGTTTGATATCTTTATGTTTAAGGTTAATGTCTTTATTAAACCTCAAGGATACAGCTGGGCATTATTTACCTCTGTCGGAATTTTACGGAAAAGATAGGCCCATGTTTGCTTTCTTATTTTCTGTATTTGGATAATTATTTCCGCGTAAAACAAATGTTATACATTGTATGTAATGATAACATAATAATTATAATCATACGTAGTTGTCAAATTGTGAATTTATTGCGTATTTAAATAGAAAAATAGATCTAAAAACTAGTAATATGGACCACAAGTGAGAGCATGAAAAGTGGTAAACATGCGGACCTTGTTGTCCGACTCAAATTTCCATCGAATTTTCACTTTTTTTTCACCAAAATCATCGGGAGAGGTATAATAAATACAAAACAGTCTTCTATCCGCCTGAGCGGTGGTTATTGCCCTTGAGCTACGCCATTTCACACGCACCCTCATGAAATCGCTACGCCCACGGGAGATACCGCCGCTCACACTGCCAGAAGTCAATTTTGTAGTGCCTGAGTTAACATAATATTTTGAATATACTACTTACAGCCCGGTATAGAGTACATATGGGTCAAAAATTTTTAGAATGTACAATTGCGATTTTTTGAGATTTAGGAAGATTGAAAAAAAAAATTGTAAGTATAAACTAATATTCCTTCTGACTGGTATCATTGATGTCCCCAGCACCTAAAAACACCAATTATACTCACCAGATTTCAATTTGTCAGTTTTTATTGAAGTTGAAACAAGGTGATCTTTTTTTAGGGTATGCCCGGTATCAAATGAAGTGGCAGTTCCTTATATCCTCAATAACTCAGGACATAATGATTCAATTTCCAAATAAAAAGTAGTTTCTTATAAGGATTAAATGTCCCTGTACAAGTATACCAATCCATAACTATGTATCATCTAAGGTTATCATGTGAGACATGAAAGCAAATGGATCACATTTCCGCAAAACAAGAGTGTTTTGGTCGGTAACATTATGGTTCTAATATAAATTCAATAATGCTGCAGTTGTTGCCATAAACAGGGTGAAAACTTGTTTTCTGGTAACATGTACACCTTATCCATCAGTATAGCAACTTATAACCAATTTGCTAGGTTCAGTATCTCTGAGAAAATTGGTAAAATAAGCCACCTTTGGTACCGGGCATCCCTTTGCATATGATACCGGGCATCCCCCAGTAAAGTACCCATTATCTGATGTCTCACTGTGGCTACCAAAATGGACAAAACCAATTGAAACCTAGCGAGTATATGAACAACATGTATGGTAATACATAAACAGGCTCTTTGACTAAATATCACATCACTTGGCATGAAACCAACACCATCTCAAATATAATGGGCATTCCTCTACATATACCGGGTAATCCCCTGAAGAGTACATGTTATCTGAAATCTCACTGTGGCTACTAAAATGGACACAAGCACATGATACTCAGTACGTACATAAGACATATGTATATGGTGATACATACAGGCTCTCAAATCAATGATAAAAAAAGAATGTAATGACTCATAACATTTTTAATAAAAATATATAGGGGTTGAGAACATAAAAAAAAATAAAAGTTTCCATATCTTATATTCAACGTTCCCATGTGTTAGGGGAGGTAACAGGCCATGTTACTGCACAAAAATACAGAAGATAAAGTGAGATGGGTAGAATTTAGGACAAAAATTCTACCTTTCAGGGGATGCCAAGGGATGCCCGGTATCATGATTTTGATTAAAGTTGAATTAAATTGCATGGAAAAGGGGAATAAAGCCACAAACATATGTAGAGTAAGGCATGATATGCTCAAATGGTAAGTTTTATGGTGATTTGTATGTTCAAAATGGACTTAGTCAAGGGTACTAGGATTGAAGAGTGGATGCCCGGTATTAGGGGATGCCCGGTATCAACCACCCTTTTGATATGCTTAAAAAAGTGTATATTGTGTTTATGAACACATTTTCACTTGTTCCTTGAAAAGGGCATTGCGAGGGACATTGACATATAGTAGAAGGACCCCTACCTACAATAATAGTGTTATTTTGCTATCATTTATCAACAGAAAATGATTTGTGTGGCATGCCCGGTATCAATTCAAAACACATTTGCCTCAAAGTCCCTGCCCTCAGAGCCCTCAATGTTTGTTGACTTATGTATAATGGCATTTACTATCAATAAAATCTAACATAGTATGACCCCTATTGAGAAACAATTGTAAAATATGCCTAGAAATCAATTTCAAAGGTGATGGTACCGGGTATACCCTCTTGGGTTATTGTTAACAATAAGGCTGCATTACTCCTTCCTTTAACCTATGGTAGAAATATGCGTCACTGAGTATAGTTGAAAACAACTTTTTAAACATATTAATAATGATCAGAGAGCTGGATATCGCACTGATCACTGATTCCTAATCATCATAAAACTATTTCGATACCATTAATGTCCATGTATAATCTTCAGTCACTCTCATTCTGGTTGAAAATGACCAAGAAATCTCAGGAATGCCCACCCAATCACTACATATGGTGGCTGACTTGGTTTCCAGAAGTTAAGACAGAGGCTTGGGTATGTGACAACAATTTGAATGTGTGTTCTAGCTGTCCCTTTCCTCCCATACCGGGCATCCCTCAATATACCGGGCATACCCCCTATATCATTTGTATTCATATCTCCACAATAGATTTTTTTTAGAAGAATGTCATTTGGGGTATATATGAAGATACATACTGGGATTATATAAACCGAGATTTAGAACCATTGTACCAGTGAAACTGGGTCTGCATTATGATAGGGTACAGGGCATACCCGGTATGAAATAGTATAAAATCTCCTATTTGGTAAACATTGAAACATGACCCTGTTAATGTCTGCATTACTGGCTAAATTGTACCAAGATTGCATTAATAACATGTTAAAGAGTACTTTAGATATTTTAAATCATATGCCAATGATATATTTATAGCAAGTATACTAGAATCTGTGTTTGATACCGGGCATACCCTTGTGATATCTGAAAATTGGAGAGATGAGTATAGAACTGACATACAGAGATGAGGGCTATTAGAATGCTATAATGTTACCTAGCTATCAGAAACATGGATAAGGACTGGAACCTGGTGAATTTTGATACCTAGAACGTTTACTTTTATTCAAGTGGGAGGTATAAGGTGAAAAAGTAGTGAATTTTGAGGTGTTTTATCATAATTTCAACGTTTATCGTGATTTATTATATAGAAATCCTACAAATATATACACCAATGTATACATTTTCGTAAAGCTTAGGACGTCCTCTCTCCAATGATACTTTTGCAATACCCATCCAGTATAATGTGCAAAGGTCAGGAATTTCGCAATTGTACATTCTAAAAAATTTTGACCCATATGCAGTAATACCTTAATCAATATATTAATAGTGATATACTTCATATATTACTTCTGTTATTATTCCCTCCCTTTCTCTCTCCCTCTCTCTCTCCCTCCCTGTCCCTCTCTCTCCCTCTCTCTTCCTCCCTCTCTCTCCCTCTCTCTCCCTCTCTCTCTCCCCTCTCTCTCCCTCTCTCTCCCTCTCTCTCTCCTTCCCTCTCCCTCTCTCTCCCTCTCTCTTCCTCCCTCTCTCTCCCTCTCTCTCCCTCTCTCTCCTCTCTCTCCCTCCCTCTCCCTCTCTCTCCCTCTCTCTTCCTCCCTCTCTCTCCCTCTCTCTCCCTCTCTCCTTCCCTCTCCCTCTCTCTCCCTCCCTCTCCTCTCTCTCCCTCTCTCCCCTCTCCCTCTCCTTCTCTCCTCCTCTCCACGCTTTCCCCCTCTCTCTCCCTCCTTCTCTCCTCTCTGTCTTTCTCACTCTCTCTTTCTCTTTCTTCCCCTCGCCGCTTTCCTTTCCCTCTGCCCACTAACCTCTTTGTCTCCCCCCTTTCCTCTGTACTTATGGAGAAAAATAAGTATTGAAATATGTTGACTAATAACTTTAATTATATCCATGACAAATACCTCTTTTGCATACAATGATGTAACGAAAGGCATTTTCATACATATTAATCAACTATTTGAACCAAAGAGGCTTAGAGTTTGCGCTTTATGATCAGGAATTTTCTGGAAATTTCCGGATCCTTTCTACACTGTATAACTGTAAACACTGTAAACACTGTAAACACTGTAAACACTGTAAACACTGTAAACACTGTAAACACTGTAAACACTGTAAACCCTGGCCGTAAGGTGTGTATATACCACAGGACGTGTGTATATAAA
>CALNXF010000040.1:0-30000 GCA_942159475.1 Sthenelais limicola | reverse complement strand
CCCCCAAAACTCTTGGTTCTGTAAACATTTGAGTGAGAGAGAGAGGGAAGGGAAGGGAGGAGAGAGTGGAGACAGGAGAGAGAGGAGAGAGTGACAGGGACAGAGGGGACAGGGAGAGAGGTGGAAAGGGAGAAGGAGAGAGTGGGGAGAGGAGAGGGAGAGGAAGGGTGAGTGAGTGAGATTGGTGGCTTTACGCCCTTATCAACACTTTGAAGTGTTATATCAAGGGCGGGGGAGAGGAAGGGAGGAGAGAGAGGAGAGAGGAGAGAGGGAGAGGAAGGGTAGAGAGAGAGGGAGGGGAAGGGAGGAGAAAGTGACAGGGAGAGAGAGGAGAGAGAGGAGAGGGAGAGGAGAGAGAGAAGAGGGAGGAGAGGGAGAGCGTGGCAGCGACAGAGAGCAGAGAGAGAGAGGGAGGGAGTAGGTGGAAGAGCGTGAAAGGGACAGGGAGAGAGGGAGAGTGCATCACAATGTGTACCACCATCCAGGCACGAGCCACACCCTCCTCTATAGCCCTCCACAACCTACCATGGCATATTTTATATATAGCACAATACACCTTGACACACATACAGATCTATAGCACATACTTATGTTCTCTGATTCAGGGGCTGTGATGTTATGGTCATGTGACAATAATGAGGCAGCCTGGTTGGCTAAAGCATCGTCTGCTAGATCGTGCCCACCACAAAGCCAAACTCAAACTCAACAGCCATCACAGCATTGACATAATAATAAGAGAATTCCGAGAACACTCTCAATTAATTACGTAATAAATACAATATAACACTCATGCTATTTGTTGTCAATAGAACTACACTGTTACTACATTGAAATACAAGTGGGCGATAATAGAATAGGGGATTTGCATAGCCGCCATTTTGAATCTTGATTCGCATGGAACATTGAACCTATGGTACAGTGTAAAATCTATAGAAAACATGTTATGCACAGCTTGGAATATTTATCAGTGCTCTTATGTCAATTGATATTCATGTGTTTTACATGTTTCTATAACATAAGATTTCATCTTTCCCGTTATGCAATTGGTTTTCATGGATCATTTACACAAGCTATCTTATTGGTGAAAAGATTCATTCATTTTTCAATAAAAAAATTTGTATGTGTAAGTGCTGTGTTAAATTATATATATTATGTAATTATTAAATTATGTAATGATGATATGAATCTGATCTTAAGCTTTCTCTGACTGTTATTATAAAAGATCACAGAGCACTAACATATGTCAGATTTGAACTGAATCCATCCCAGCATGCACTGCAATAGACATGCGCAATGGCACATGCAAATCCCATATTGTGGAATATTAATAAGTCTCTCCAACTAGACATAACAAAGGTTCATTTCTCACTCCCCATATTATGGAATATTAATAAGTCTCTCCAACTAGACATAACAAAGGTTCATTTCTCACTCCCCATATTATGGAACATTAATAAGTCTCTCCAACTAGACATAACAAAGGTTCATTTCTCACTCCCCATATTGTGGAATATTAATAAGTCTCTCCAACTAGACATAACAAAGGTTCATTTCTCACTCCCCATATTATGGAATATTAATAAGTCTCTCCAACTAGACATAACAAAGGTTCATTTCTCACTCCCCATATTATGGAATATTGATAAGTCTCTCCAACTAGACATAACAAAGGTTCATTTCTCACTCCCCATATTATGGAATATTAATAAGTCTCTCCAACTAGACATAACAAAGGTGCATTTCTCACTCCCCATATTATGGAATATTAATAAGTCTCTCCAACTAGACATAACAAAGGTTCATTTCTCACTCCCCATATTATGGAATATTGATAAGTCTCTCCAACTAGACATAACAAAGGTGCATTTCTCACTCCCCATATTATGGAATATTAATAAGTCTCTCCAACTAGACATAACAAAGGTTCATTTCTCACTCCCCATATTATGGAATATTAATAAGTCTCTCCAACTAGACATAACAAAGGTTCATTTCTCACTCCCCATATTATGGAATATTGATAAGTCTCTCCAACTAGACATAACAAAGGTTCATTTCTCACTCCCCATATTATGGAATATTGATAAGTCTCTCCAACTAGACATAACAAAGGTTCATTTCTCACTCCCCATATTATGGAATATTAATAAGTCTCTCCAACTAGACATAACAAAGGTTCATTTCTCACTCCCCATATTATGGAATATTAATAAGTCTCTCCAACTAGACATAACAAAGGTTCATTTCTCACTCCCCATATTATGGAATATTAATAAGTCTCTCCAACTAGACATAACAAAGGTTCATTTCTCACTCCCCATATTATGGAATATTAATAAGTCTCTCCAACTAGACATAACAAAGGTTCATTTCTCACTCCCCATATTATGGAATATTAATAAGTCTCTCCAACTAGACATAACAAAGGTTCATTTCTCACTCCCCATATTATGGAATATTGATAAGTCTCTCCAACTAGACATAACAAAGGTTCATTTCTCACTCCCCATATTATGGAATATTAATAAGTCTCTCCAACTAGACATAACAAAGGTTCATTTCTCACTCCCCATATTATGGAATATTAATAAGTCTCTCCAACTAGACATAACAAAGGTTCATTTCTCACTCCCCATATTATGGAATATTAATAAGTCTCTCCAACTAGACATAACAAAGGTTCATTTCTCACTCCCCATATTATGGAATATTAATAAGTCTCTCCAACTAGACATAACAAAGGTTCATTTCTCACTCCCCATATTATGGAATATTAATAAGTCTCTCCAACTAGACATAACAAAGGTTCATTTCTCACTCCCCATATTATGGAATATTAATAAGTCTCTCCAACTAGACATAACAAAGGTTCATTTCTCACTCCCCATATTATGGAATATTAATAAGTCTCTCCAACTAGACATAACAAAGGTTCATTTCTCACTCCCCATATTATGGAATATTAATAAGTCTCTCCAACTAGACATAACAAAGGTTCATTTCTCACTCCCCATATTATGGAATATTAATAAGTCTCTCCAACTAGACATAACAAAGGTTCATTTCTCACTCCCCATATTATGGAATATTAATAAGTCTCTCCAACTAGACATAACAAAGGTTCATTTCTCACTCCCCATATTATGGAATATTAATAAGTCTCTCCAACTAGACATAACAAAGGTTCATTTCTCACTCCCCATATTATGGAATATTAATAAGTCTCTCCAACTAGACATAACAAAGGTTCATTTCTCACTCCCCATATTATGGAATATTAATAAGTCTCTCCAACTAGACATAACAAAGGTTCATTTCTCACTCCCCATATTATGGAATATTAATAAGTCTCTCCAACTAGACATAACAAAGGTTCATTTCTCACTCCCCATATTATGGAATATTAATAAGTCTCTCCAACTAGACATAACAAAGGTTCATTTCTCACTCCCCATATTATGGAATATCAATAAGTCTCTCCAACTAGACATAACAAAGGTTCATTTCTCACTCCCCATATTATGGAATATTAATAAGTCTCTCCAACTAGACATAACAAAGGTTCATTTCTCACTCCAGATCTACGTGAGGACATTTGGAGGAAACTGGAAAAAAAGAAATAGAAGTAAAAATGCAACACTGACCTCCTGACAGGAATCTTGCCACTAGGATTCACCATGAAACATAATTTCATCCAACTGGAAAAGAAGTGGAAACTTATTGATTGTGAGCTTAGTCTGTTGTAGGGTTCTGGAGTAACGGTGGTTTACGTACAAGTCGCTTCAAACACATGTTTATACAATAATGTGGAGTGGAATTGGCCAACAGAACACAGCTGCTGATGAGCGATAATAAATGATGGCAACTCAGTCACAAACCTATAAATGTAGGATTTATAAAGCCCTGTAGCAAACAGAATCTGACAGAATCCTCCATAATTGTGTTCAAATTACTTTGGGTTGGAAAAGAAAAGAAGAAAAAGTCTTTGACCAGCGTTAAAACTAGGAGTGGAGATTTAAACTTTAGACATAATAGTTTGTATTCCATTGTACATGTATTCAAAATTACACATGAAGAAAAAAGAAATGAAGAACATCTTTATTATCAGAGAAGTACTCAACCCAATATGATAGGAAATATAGAAGGACATATTATCAGATCAACCCCATATGATAGGAAATATAGGACATATTATCAGATCAACCCCATATGATAGGAAATATAGAAGGACATATTATCAGATCAACCCCATATGATAGGAAATATAGAAGGACATATTATCAGATCAACCCAATATGATAGGAAATAGAGAAGGTCATATTATCAGAGCTCAACCCCATATGATAGGAAATATAGAAGGTCATATTATCAGATCAACCCCATATGATAGGAAATATAGAAGGTCATATTATCAGAGCTCAACCCCATATGATAGGAAATATAGAAGGTATTATCAGATCAACCCCATATGATAGGAAATATAGAAGGACATATTATCAGAGATCAACCCCATATGATAGGAAATATAGAAGGTATTATCTGAGCTCAACCCCATATGATAGGAAATATAGAAGTACTTACTGTTTTTTTAGGCAGGTCATGGGACATACATTATTAGCTTTAAAGTTGTGTGTTATTTTCCTTAAAGATTCTATCCATTCTTTGGCTGTTTTTTCATCAGGAGCTACAAAGTTGTTATATGTGATGTTAACCAGCTCAAGGCCTGAGCACACACACACCGTCCGCTGCTCTAGCGAACCCGTCCCACGTCCCTCTAACTCAGCAGCCAACCGTGGGTCCTGCAAAATAACAATATATCCTTAAATATTGCCTGATAATGTTCATGAAACATCAGAGTAAATCATATTATGATTTAAAAAATCATATAAAATTATACAAGGGTAAACATTCCAACATCGATATTTGGGGAAAAATTAAAACGGATACACAAATCTATATAAGTCTTGACATCCAACGTTTATCCACAAAGTTACAATAATGAATGAAGTCAACAAAAGTAGGCTCTACTGGGAATAATGTTATATAGATACAATCATGAGGCAACGTATGAGAAACGTCGTCGAACGACAAAATGCGTCTTTTATTAACTATTGTACTTGTAAATTAATGACTTGGCCGTAAATGAAATAAAAAAAATAAAAAAAATATAAGCTGCAATATCTGGCTGACTCATCATTTATACCAATTGAAAAAAACAATGTATTGGATATTAAGTTTTACTTTAGTGGTACATTTTGTAAGAATGAAGTGAGGAGATTAAGGGTAAAGAGGAAGGCACTGTTGGTTAAGTACAGACCCATGAGTCTGGAATTAGTAAACTGCGGGACCAGGTTCCCTAGCACTTACATCAGCCAATATTCAAGTTACACTGCAATATTTTGCCATTGCTCTGATTAAATTTTGGACGTAAATTAAAGGAGAAGTTAAAAGGTCTATTCTCCATATTTTATTTATTTTTAAGATAATTTGAGAGGCTGGTGACAGAACTAGCATCAAGGATAGTCCCAGGTTTGGCCCCAAGACATATTTCAAGGTAAGGTCTCAGGGATATCTCAACCTTAGTCTCAGGGCTTGTCTCAAAGAGAGTGTCAAGGTATATTTTACAGATAGTGTCAAGGTATATTTTACAGATAGGCTAGTTTCAATCTTTGTCTCAAGGCTGGCATCAAGGATTGTTGCAATCTAAGCCCAAGGCTAGTCTCAAGATAGTTTCAAGACTAGTCTCAAGGTACTTTCAAGGCTTGTCTCAAGGCTAGTTTCAAGATAGTTTCAAGGTTTGTCTCGTGGCTTGATCCAAGGCTAGTCTGAAGGTAGTTTCAAGGCTTGTCACAAGGCTAGTCTCAAGGCTAGACTGAAGGTAGTTTCAAGGCAAGTCTCAAGGTAGTTTCAAGGTTTGTCAACGTAGTTTTAAGGCTTGTCTCAAGGTAGTTTCAAGGCTAGTCTTAAGGTAGTTTCAAGGCAAATCTCAAGGTAGTTTCAAGGCTTGTCTCAAAGTAGTTTCAAGGCTAGTCTCAAGGTAGTTTCAAGGCTAGTTTCAAGGCTAGTCTCGAGGTAGTTTCAAGGCTAGTTTCAAGGCTAGATTCAGTGCAAGTCTCAAGCCTTGTAGCCGGCTTGTCACAGGCTAAAGCCAAGGCTACCTCATTCTATCTGAATCTCTGGCAATACAAAGTCACATTCTAGTATGAACAATGCCCTGTACATTCCTTCAGGTCTGCCATGGAAAATAAATAAAAGCGATTGATAAATAGGTGTCTGTAATGGTTGCAGAACCCCACCTGTGACTTGAGGACATTTGTAGGGTTTGTATTACATGACTGGTGAACCAATGGCGGTCACAGGCAGCCATTCCTGGCCATCTTGGGTATCAAGCATCACAAAGAGGGGCAACTGATTAATATCAACAAAAACTTAACTTTTAAAACAAAATATTTAAACAAGTTTCAGTGAGGAAATCTTTTTGAAAATAGATCAAAGTTTCACACCCATCACAACAGTCATACAGGATAGACAAACAGACAGACACACAGGCACAGATTGAAGGATATTTATTGAGAAAACCAAGAATGACGCAGCAAAATCACACACAGGCTCCGCCTCCAACCTTGACTCAAGGTCATTGTTAGTGTCATTTGTTAGTCATCGCAAAAACAAGAGATGGGGGGAAAAACACACCATAAATAAGACTCATTGGCATCAGAAATAGATCTCCAAAGTTCGCATTTCAAAGCAGAATGTTTTTAAACTAAAGCACATTATGTGTTGGTGCGGTATAATTATATATATCCACAGAGTGCCCCCCGCCCCTCCCTAATTTCTGACATTTTAATTCAAGGTGCTTTCTTTGGCTCTTCTCAAAAATGACATATAGCTCACAAATAACAACACACATATTTCTGTCATTAAAAAGTCTCTACTAGGGAGATATGTCTCCAATCCAGACGTTCAGGACATTCCCTTACCGCTACAGACTGTTCACTGTAAGGTATTTAACCAAGGTAGTATACTACCATCTATTGTTGAATGTTTTGCCAGGCTGTATAGTTCAGCTACCAAAAGCTGGTCTTCCACTAACTCCTGGGGTAGTATACTACCATCTATTGTTGTATGATGTTATACCCGGCTGTTTAGTTCAGCTCCTATAGCTGGTCTTCCACTAACTCCTGGGGTAGTATATATAATACCATCTATTGTTGTATGGTGTTTTACCAGACTGTTTAGTTCAGCTCCTATAGCTGGTCTTCCACTAACTCCTGGGGTAGTATATATAATACCATCTATTGTTGTATGGTGTTTTACCAGGCTGTTTAGTTCAGCTCCTATAGCTGGTCTTCCACTAACTCCTGTGTAGTATACTACCATCTATTGTTGTATGGTGTTTTACCAGACTGTTTAATTCAGCTCCTATAGCTGGTCTTCCACTAACTCCTGGGGTAGTATACTACCATCTATTGTTGTATGGTGTTTTACCAGACTGTTTAATTCAGCTCCTATAGCTGGTCTTCCACTAACTCCTGGGTAGTATACTACCATCTATTGTTGTATGGTGTTTTACCAGACTGTTTAATTCAGCTCCTGTAGCTGGTCTTCCACCAACTCCTGGGTAGTATACTACCATCTATTGTTGTATGGTGTTTTACCAGACTGTTTAATTCAGCTCCTACAGCTGGTCTTCCACCAACTCCTGGGTAGTATAATACCATCTATTGTTGTATGGTGTTTTACCAGGCTGTTTAATTCAGCTCCTATAGCTGGCCTTCCACTAACTCCTGGGGTAGTATACTACCATCTATTGTTGTATGATGTTTACCAGACTGTTTAATTCAGCTCCTATAGCTGGTCTTCCACTAACTCCTGGGGTAGTATACTACCATCTATTGTTGTATGATGTTTACCAGGCTGTTTAGTTCAGCTCCTATAGCTGGTCTTCCACTAACTCCTGGGGTAGTATACTACCATCTATTGTAGTATGATGTTTACCAGGCTGTTTAGTTCAGCCCCTACAGCTGGTCTTCCACTAACTCCTGGGGTAGTATACTACCGTCTATTGTTGTATGATGCTTTACCAGGCTGTATAGTTCAGCTCCTACAGCTGGTCTTCCACTAACTCCTGGGGTAGTATACTACCATCTATTGCTGTATGCTGCACTTGGCCGGCTGTTGATGAGGTGTGGATATTTTGATTCAGCCCAATAAGTGCCCGGTTAGAGTTTATAAACTTTATATGAGAGCTGAGTGAGTAAGTGATGGTTGCTTAATGCTGTGGTAACAAAAAAGTGGAGTCATATTCACAGCAGTGAGATATGAGCTGATATTGACTCTATGTTAGTCAATGAAAGCTGTTGAGAACTATGGGTGCTAAGAAACTTTCTGGGTTTTTGCCGGTTTTATAAGAGTCTCCTTATTACATAGACAAAGCCACTAACAGATATGACATATTTAGCAAATCTTATTCATCAGTATTAAGAAATAACTGGCGACAAATAAACTTAGTTCCATACGCGGAGAAATACTTTAGTCAGAGAAAGAGACTTTATACAACAAACTGAACAACTGGAACAACTTGAACTGAATCATTCCTAAATCTTGAAGAAAAAGTTTGTCAATGTTTAATAATGATAGAGAAGAGTGAGAAGTAAGAAGGGCAGAGTGAGAGGAGGAGGACCAGTATCGCTAGGTTAAAAACTCCCGGAGCACACATGGATTAGACTGGAACTGGTTATATACGTTTATTCACAGGACAGGGCGCGTTCCCAGCAAATTACCAAGCAAACTTCAAATTCATTTATATCTAGTGTATTTACTTTTTAGGGGGACGTCCTGCTTTCCCCCCAATGAATCTGACCTTAGTTTCTACAGGGTGTAACTGTGTTTGTTCAAAGTGCTAATCAATCATCAACGTTGAAATTCTATATATTTCGAAAATCACATTTTATACTGTAAAATTATTAGGGTGCATATGTTTTAACTACTGGTTTTCCAGTAGGTGAAACAAGGACTAATTCACCTCACTGGTGGTCTTGCCCTAGTATCTGGGGGAGGAGGTGAAACTTTACCTGGACTAGTTCAGCTCATACAGCTGGTCTTCCACTAGTTCAGCTCATACAGCTGGTCTTCCACTAGTGCCTGGGGGAGGAGGTAATACTTTACCAGGACTAGTTCACCTCACTGGTGGTCTTCCCCTAGTATCTGGGGGAGGAGGTGAAACTTTACCTGGACTAGTTCAGCTCATACAGCTGGTCTTCCACTAGTTCAGCTCATACAGCTGGTCTTCCACTAGTTCAGCTCATACAGCTGGTCTTCCACTAGTGCCTGGGGGAGGAGGTAATACTTTACCTGGACTAGTTCAGCTCATACAGCTGGTCTTCCACTAGTTCAGCTCATACGGCTGGTCTTGCACTAGTGCCTGGGGGAGGAGGTGATTCTTTAACAGGACTAGTTCAGCTCATACGGCTGGTCTTGCACTAGTGCCTGGGGGAGGAGGTGATTCTTTAACAGGACTAGTTCAGCTCATACGGCTGGTCTTCAACTAGTGCCTGGGGGAGGAGGTGATACTTTACCAGGACTAGTTCAGCTCATACGGCTGGTCTTGCACTAGTGCCTGGGGGAGGAGGTGATTCTTTACCAGGACTAGTACAGCTCATACCGCTGGTCTTCCACTAGTGCCTGGGGGAGGAGGTGATACTTTACCAGGACTAGTTCAGCTCATACAGCTGGTCTTCCACTAGTGCCTGGGGGAGGAGGTAAAACTTTACCAGGACTAGTTCAGCTCATACGGCTGGTCTTCCACTAGTGCCTAGGGGAGGATGTGATACTTTACCAGGACTAGTTCAGCTCATACAGCTGGTCTTCCACTAGTGCCTAGGGGAGGAGGTGATACTTTACCTGGACTAGTTCAGCTCATACAGCTGGTCTTCCACTAGTTCAGCTCATATGGCTGGTCTTGCACTAGTGCCTGGGGGGAGGAGGTGATACTTTACCAGGACTAGTTCAGCTCATACAGCTGGTCTTCCACTAGTGCCTGGGGGAGGAGGTGATACTTTACCTGGACTAGTTCAGCTCATACAGCTGGTCTTCCACTAGTTCAGCTCATACAGCTGGTCTTCCACTAGTGCCTGGGGGACGTGAAACTTTACCAGGACTAGTCTTTCACTAGTGCCTGGAGGGTGGTGGTGAGAATTGCAGCCGTAACAGGAATCAAACCCAGTACCCATCATGTTCCTCACTGCTCAACCACAAGTTTATTCAGTTCTGGGGGAAATCATGTGCATGTTACAGGGTTAATAAAATCATTATTTACAATTCTTTGAAATTGTTTGTAATAAATTCAGCATCGATAGATCTTCGTTTTCACAGAATATTTAATCTTAGTAAAGAAAATAACAAGTTAATAACTGTTTGAAATAGCTGGGAACGCAGTATTGAGAGAAGTAGGAGGAGGAGAAAGGAAATGTTGGAGAAGTGGAGTAGAATTGTTGTTCAAACCTAGCATATCAACATACAAAATCAAACATACCTGACTGCTCGAGGACTTTTTCTACAGGGACATACATAGTGTTATAATACCTTCATATTTGCTCCAAGTGTTATAATAACATTTTATTTACTCATACATAGTGCTATAATACCTTATATACTCCATATTAAAAACCTTCTTATATACTCAAAGTATTACTACAACACCTTTTTCACTCCAAGTGTAATAATATTTTATTTACTCCAAGTGTAATAACATCATATTTACTCCAAGTGTAATAACACCATATTTACTTCAAGTGTAATAACACCATATTTACTCCAAGTGTAATAACACCATATTTACTCCAAGTGTAATAATAATATCTTATTTACTCCAAGTGTTATAATAATATCTTATTTACTCCAAGTGTTATAACACCATATTTACTCCAAGTGTAATAACACCATATTTACTCCAAGTGTAATAACACCATATTTACTCCAAGTGTTATAATAATATCTTATTTACTCCAAGTGTTATAATAATATCTTATTTACTCCAAGTGTTATAACACCATATTTACTCCAAGTGTTATAATAATATCTTATTTACTCCAAGTGTTATAATAATATCTTATTTACTCCAAGTGTTATAATGATATCTTATTTACTCCAAGTGTTATAATAACATCTTGTTTACTCCAAGTGACATAACACCTTATGTTATATTATTTACTCCAAGTGTTACTACAACACCTTTTATTACCCCAAGTGTTATAATAACACCATATTTACTCCAAGTGTAATAAGACCTTATTTACTCCATATGTAATAACACCTTTTAATATATCTTTTGGACTATTTGGTATTGTAGTTTCAAATAACCATGGTTGGAGCAGGTGTAATATCTCCAAAAGCACATTGGGGGCTAACCCCTTGTTCTTTTCAAGGTGAGATCCCACTTGGGCGAAATACCCTGAAGCAAAAAGAGCTGGTGAATATGAACCTTGAAAATAACTTCATGGGTGGGAAGCAGCTGAGGAAAATTTCTCCGGGTAAAATTGATATCATTTAGATATAGTAAATTAGAAATAAATACTATCATTAATCACCCCCAAACCTAGTACAAAATCAAGGTTTTGCACCAGATTTTGGCAACGACTTTCATAATATCGCCCAGGTCTTCATAGGTGCCAGACTTTTAGCAAATTAAATAAAGATCAGATATTTTAGCATAGTGGCAGCCAACAACAAAATAAGACATTGGAATAAACTTTCTGATAATCCTTTTATTCTTTTATAATTAAAATTGTGTATTTAGCGGTGATCATGATATAAAAAGAGAGAATGGAACTCGGTATTAGTCAATGGATATTCATTGGACTCGATTGCTGCACAATCCCATTCAATAAATATTAAATTGATAGAACCAAGTTCCATTCACTATTTATTATATGCCCCTGGAAGAATATTGATATATAAACCGTTTGTTTTGGGTTTTGAATCGTCATAAAGTATCATAAAGCTAAAAGTAAAACCAATTCAAATGTTTACCATACAAGTACCATAAGATATTTTTATTGCACCCACTGTTAAGTGGAATGCACAGATAATAAGATATTTAACTGAATGTTCTCATTCGTTCTCACAAGGTGGGGACACAAGGAGTGACCAGATCTCTATGATGTGGCAATTCTGCATGCAGACATGATGCAGACTTCTTCCCAAATATGTCTTAACATCTTTTCTTTTTATTCTCTTAACATCTTATTCTTAATAATTTCTGGAACTACAGAAGGTTGTTCCACAACAACCAAATCTAAATTCAGAAGTGTTTAAGTTATAACAGCAAAGGGTGGGTTCCATTGCCACGCTACTTCTCCCACTACTCCTCCCTTTCTTTCATCCGACTACTTTAGAAATAACGGGAAGAAACAGGAAGTAGCCGTTTTAAATCAAACATGTTTGAATTGAAACCGCTACTTCCCGCCACTTGCTCCCGCTCTAAAAGTAGCGGGACCAAAGAAATGACGGGAGAAGTAGCGGGCCATGGAACCCACCCATAAATCTGCCGCTGTTTACAAAATGACATATGGGAAGAAGACCGCAATACACATATATTTTAAAATAATTCAATTGATAAAAATTTATAGAAATTAGGATGAGGGGAAGGGAGACACTTAAACAAATAAACTGTGACAATCTATCCTTTCCAAAAGTCAATCATGAATTATATTCTATATTTCTGAAAAAAAGAAACTTTTGATATATGAGTTTGACTAAAAATGTATTTACAAGTACCAAATTTCTGATTGAAATTTTGAAAATTTCTAATTTTCAGGAAATCAATAGTCTATATGCAGGACGTTTTTCAACTTGTATTTAATGGTTATTTTCCGTTTATTTCTGTGTGTAAGTAACTGAATGAGATGAACTGTATGAGCACATGATAAACAAGTAGAGATAACTTACCTTGGGTGGTGTGCCAATTCTGGTATCACTAACTTGAGATAATTCAATGACTTGACCTTCCTGGAACACAGAGAACAGATGTAAGAGATGCAGTACTACATGTAGACAATAGGCACACTTCTAGTCAATAATAATATATAACTTCAAAGAGATTGAGGCGACTCTGAACACAAGTAGACACAGCTATTAGTTTATAAAGGAGGTTTTATTCATTCAGGGATGATCAACGTTTCCGTATCATTATACCTTCATCAGGATAATTACATGGTAAAATTATGCTCCTCAAGTATAACTTTGTGCACTTTTGTTGTCATAACAACCGGACAACATAACAGCCCCCAAGTAAATGATTGTGCACTCCCGCCCCCCCCCCCCCCCCACAAAAAAAAAAAGATTTTATAAACAGATAGTGAATGGTTTTCTTGTTAACTTGGGTAATCTTTGTCATTAGATAGATAGGAACATGTAGAAAAAAAATGTTGTTGCATACGTAGTATGAATTAATTAGGTTTTTAGTTAGTTAGACAATGACACTAGTTAGTAGTTACTACACTGTTCTAGTGAATAATAATATATAATAATAATATTTCTCCCCCCTCCCTTCTTTTTTCTTCTTTTTTTAAATCATCATCCATCTACCATCCAACTTGAAATGTTAACCGAAATGATTATAAGTAATATGAATTGACACTCACACTTTTATATGTTATAAAGATTTATTTTCAAATTTCAGGGTGTGAAGGAAGACGGGGAATTCCCGAGTCACATTAACTGCATGGCATATGCCATAAATATCAACCTGAATAAAGTTCAATAGACATTAGGTTCTAGTGAATGATATCACCAGATCTTGTTCTCACTATTTATCTTTTTTTTAAATTGTTTTATTTTGGCAGTAATACATAACTTTATGATGTCGCCGCGAGACGGTGTTACCACCACCTGCCTTAAGACTATACAATGTTCAAATATACATATATCAATCAGTAGGATTAGTAATTGTTCAGTCCATTTAAATTAGTCTGTCCATGTCGAGGGGTGGACGGGGTGAGGACACCAGAAGGGGGTGTATGTCTAGTCTATTTTAATCGAAAACATTCTCCTCCTCTGTCAATTCAATTCAAGTATTCTTTATTTTGCTGATCTTGCTAAGATATCTTTCGTGGGCTTCAACAACACCTGTATCATTTCTAGTGTATATATATCACTATATCCAAGTAAAGGAGGAACAAAACCAGGAAGAACTCTTATTGAGATTATCATCAACTTTGTCAAAACTACAACATTATAATAAAGAATTTTATTTTAGTAAGGATCTCGACGAATATTGACAACAATCTGTAAGGTTAAAAATAATTAGCACGTTTCCAGCTTATGGTAGCTTTAATGGAGCCTTCCAACTGCAATTTAATCCAAACTACAATATCATATTTGGAAAATGGTGACGTTGCCGATGATGTTTCCAAATAAATGTCATAGACAAAGATGTTCCCAGATTAATGTAGACGAAGATGTTCCCAAATAAATAGCAACAATGTCGTGGAGAGCAGGGGACAATGTCATAGCCAGTATCATAGCCAAACATGTTCCCAAATAAGTAAATGTCATAGACGTCGTTGATGAATCCAGACCAATTTACGTTTTGTTTTAGCACTTTTTGTTTTAGGTATTATGACAGAAAACATCTAAACAAATGTACTCACATTATGAGTTATAGGACTGGATTTATCAACATTCTGCTGCTGGTATATGTTTATACAAGAGTTACTCACATTATGACTAACAGGACTGGATTTATCAATATTCTGCTGCTGTTATATGTTTATACAAGAATTTCAAGAGAGAAAATGACCGCCTGTGAGCGATAATAAGTGCAACCACAGCAGGAAAGAACTTTGGCAGGTCTCCAAATTATAAAAGTGGATTTTAATAAAGCCCTGTAGCAAAATCACCGGGACAAAATCCTCAGATATTTTGGTCAAATGACTTTAAGATGGGTTGGAAAAGAAAAAGTAGAAAATCTTTAGTTTTTGACCGATGTTAAGTGAGAGTGTGGCTTTAAGCAGGTCTGAGTGTCAAGTAGAAAGGTCTGCTGGAGGACTGGAGGGCAGGGGACAACAGTATTGACCATACACTGACCATGCAATGACCGATGTCCACTCACAGACTTGATAAATGGTAGCCATGGTAATAGTAGCTATTTTTAGACCAGCTTCTCAGACTGACTGTGTGTTTGCATTAGTACAAGTTAGGGGCTGGATAAAGTGCTCCTGTCTCCTCCCGCCTCTTTACTGTGTGTCTCTGCCTCTCTACCTTTTACTCGGGTATCCGTTTCTCCTCTCTCACCTACGTCTCCCTCTCCCTCCCTCTCCCTCTCCTCTCTCACCTATGTCTCTCTCTCCCTCTCCTCTCTCACCTATGTCTCCCTCTCCCTCTCCTCTCTCTCCCCTCTCTCTCCTCTCCCTCTCCTCTCTCACCTATGTCTCTCTCTCCCTCTCCTCTCTCACCTATGTCTCCCTCTCCCTCTCCTCTCTCTCCCCTCTCTCTCCTCTCCCTCTCCTCTCTCACCTATGTCTCTCTCTCCCTCTCCTCTCTCACCTATGTCTCTCTTTCCCTCTCCTCTCTCTCCCCTCTCCCTCTCCTCTCCCTCTCCTCTCCCACCTATGTCTCTCTCTCCCTCCCTCTCTCCCTCTCCTCTCTCACCTATGTCTCTCTCTCCCTCTCCTCTCCCACCTATGTCTCTCTTTCCCTCTCCTCTCTCTGCCCTCTCTCTCCTCTCTCACCTATGTCTCCCTCTCCCTCTCCTCTCTCACCTATGTCTCCCTCTCCCTCTCCTCTCTCACCTATGTCTCTCTCTCCCTCTCCTCTCTCACCTATGTCTCTCTCTCCCTCTCCTCTCTCACCTATGTCTCCCTCTCCCTCTCCTCTCTCACCTATGTCTCCCTCTCCCTCTCCTCTCTCACCTATGTCTCTCCCTCCATCTCTCCTCTCTCTTTCCCCTACCTCTCTCACCCTCTCTCGTTCTATCTTAATCTCTATCTCCTTACTGTCTCTATCTCTCACTTGATCTCACTCTCCTCCACACACCCATACACACACACCTAACACCCCCCCTACACACACCTAACACCCCATTCCCCCCTACACACACACACACCTAACACCCCATACCCCTCCCCCACCGCACCTCTCCATTCCTCTCTCTCCATATCTGGCCCCCTGTCTCCCCCACACCTAGTCCCCCGCCCTCATGCTATGGCAGTTATTCATGTACATGTACATGAGACCACCAACATGGAAGCTACATTAGTTGTCCCTCTCATTACCCTCCCCCCCCCCCCACCCCCCTCCCCCACCTGCTCCAGGCCTCACCTTGACAACGGCCACTCTTGCCTCCCACCACAAAAAATATCACAGGTCAGAAAAATAGCGAACAGTTGATGTTATTGAATACTTTTGATGTTGTGATGATTTAACCCCAATATTTTCTTTGATTCTTATTTCAAAACATGTGAAAAGCTATGGATTGTATTGGAATATTGGTTTAATGTATGCTAAAAAAAAATATGTATGCTAAAATTGAAAATCAGGAAGACTTATAGATGAAAAACGGACGTAGCGGTAGTAATTTGCCCCAACATTAAAGATAAACTGACAATACTTTTATTTTAATTTCACAAGTTTGATGCAAATGTGAATTTACTATACTTACTGTAAAGTAGTAAGGCCAATACGATTTTAATGCATTCGAAATAAGATGGTAATAAGAATTTTATTTTTTCTTCTATTTCAAATTATTTAATTGTGTAATGACACTATGCCATGCTATTGGAAAACTGATATCTCAAAGATAGTGTTAGGTTGACTAGTTTAATCATGTAAACTATGAGTTTAACTTTTAATGTTTAAGGATTGATCGGATGGCCCTTAAAATCAGCAGAACGCAGTAAAACAGCATCATTTTGCTCGAGATTTTCCGGGGGGGGGGCATGCCCCCAGACCCCCCTAGATGGTGTGTGGCCCCCCGCTACACTGTCAAATATTTCTGGTGAGACCCTGTTATGTTGGTCCACCTTTCCTATATACTACTCACAGGTGTAAATAGGTTGCACCTGGCAGACTTCCACATGGCAACCAACAAATACTGACTGAATTATGCCAACCACACTCTAGGCTGTACTTCCTACCTCAAACTTACACACACTGTACGCTAATACACACATGTTATAATGTACTGAATTATGCCAACCACACTCTAGGCTCTACTTCCTACCTCAAACTTACATACACTGTACGCTAATACACACATGTTATAATGTACTGAATTATGCCAACCACACTCTAGGCTCTACTTCCTACCTCAAACTTACACACACTGTACGCTAATACACACATGTTATAATGTACTGAATTATGCCAACCACACTCTAGGCTCCAAACATATTTACGTTAATAAACATATGTTTATTAACGTAAATATGTTTGGAGCCTACAGTATACACCAATATACCAAGTATTAATGTTTACATGTTTGGGGCCTACTGTATACACCTATATACCAAGTATTAATGTTTACATGTTTGGGGCCTACTGTATACACCTATATACCAAGTATTAATGTTTACATGTTTGGGGCCTACTGTATACACCAATATACCAAGTATTAATGTTTACATGTTTGGGGCCTACACCTATATACCAAGTATTAATGTTTACATGTTTGGGGCCTACTGTATACACCAATATACCAAGTATTAATGTTTACATGTTTGGGGCCTACTGTATACACCTATATACCAAGTATTAATGTTTACATGTTTGGGGCCTACTGTATACACCTATATACCAAGTATTAATGTTTACATGTTTGGGGCCTACTGTATACACCTATATACCAAGTATTAATGTTTACATGTTTGGGGCCTACTGTATACACCTATATACCAAGTATTAATGTTTACATGTTTGGGGCCTACTGTATACACCAATATACCAAGTATTAATGTTTACATGTTTGGGGCCTACACCTATATACCAAGTATTAATGTTTACATGTTTGGGGCGTACACCTATATACCAAGTATTAATGTTTACATGTTTGGGGCCTACACCTATATACCAAGTATTAATGTTTACATGTTTGGGGCGTACACCTATATACCAAGTATTAATGTTTACATGTTTGGGGCCTACTGTATACACCAATATACCAAGTATTAATGTTTACATGTTTGGGGCCTACTGTATACACCAATATACCAAGTATTAATGTTTACATGTTTGGGGCCTACTGTATACACCTATATACCAAGTATTAATGTATACATGTTTGGGGCCTACTGTATACACCAATATACCAAGTATTAATGTTTACATGTTTGGGGCCTACTGTATACACCAATATACCAAGTATTAATGTTTACATGTTTGGGGCCTACTGTATACACCTATATACCAAGTATTAATGTTTACATGTTTGGGGCCTACTGTATACACCAATATACCAAGTATTAATGTTTACATGTTTGGGGCCTACTGTATACACCTATATACCAAGTATTAATGTTTACATGTTTGGGGCCTACTGTATACACCAATATACCAAGTATTAATGTTTACATGTTTGGGGCCTACTGTATACACCAATATACCAAGTATTAATGTTTACATGTTTGGGGCCTACTGTATACACCAATATACCAAGTATTAATGTTTACATGTTTGGGGCCTACTGTATACACCTATATACCAAGTATTAATGTTTACATGTTTGGGGCCTACTGTATACACCAATATACCAAGTATTAATGTTTACATGTTTGGGGCCTACTGTATACACCTATATACCAAGTATTAATGTTTACAACTGTTTGGGGCCTACTGTATACACCTATATACCAAGTATTAATGTTTACATGTTTGGGGCCTACTGCATACACCAATATACCAAGTATTAATGTTTACATGTTTGGGGCCTACTGTATACACCAATATACCAAGTATTAATGTTTACATGTTTGGTGCCTACTGTATACACCAATATACCAAGTATTAATGTTTACATGTTTGGGGCCTACTGTATACACCTATATACCAAGTATTAATGTTTACATGTTTGGGGCCTACTGTATACACCAATATACCAAGTATTAATGTTTACATGTTTGGGGCCTACTGTATACACCTATGTACCAAGTATTAATGTTTACATGTTTGGTGCCTACTGTATACACCTATATACCAAGTATTAATGTTTACATGTTTGGGGCCTACTGTATACACCAATATACCAAGTATTAATGTTTACATGTTTGGTGCCTACTGTATACACCAATATACCAAGTATTAATGTTTACATGTTTGGGGCCTACTGTATACACCTATATACCAAGTATTAATGTTTACAACTGTTTGGGGCCTACAGTATACACCAATATTCCACCCCCCCCCCCCATCCCCCACTATAGGTAGTTAGTTGCAATAAATAAGGCCCACTGGACACTTATAGAAATATAAAATTCTACCCTTTAATTCGGAATGTGTTAATTACAATTTGGTATATTTATAATTCTAGAGCCAAACTTGAAATTTAAATTGTTTCTTAAAAATTGAAATGACTGATGTAACCATGGCAACCAACTAAGCATACCTATTCTCCATTATTGGTAATGTCATCACTCTGGCCTATTTTGGGCTATATTCGCCATTTAACTAGTATTCCAATTGTGTTTACATTAGTTTAATTTGCTTTCATTTCTTCCTAGAGCCAATTATTTGAGAATTTGATTTCTACAGTACATAATGTTATCAATGGAATTTGGACAACAGCCTTATAAAATAATCTGGGTGGTCTATAATTCTGATGATAGACAAGATGTTTGCTCATCCCTGATGTCTCCCAAAACCATGCCGAATTTGGTCATTTTTTACCATTTCGACCCTTGACTCATTCTCTTTTTATTCCTTGTGACAATATTCGAATCACACATGTGATATATCAACAGATGCAGAAATTCGTTTACCACAACTTGCAGAGATGAAATTAATTTTCATCAATTATTCCTGAAATGGGAGAGATTCGATTGCCACAAGGTCCTTATGTTTTTACAATTTCAAACTTTTTCAGAATCTGTTGCCATGGTAACTTGACCATCAAACATAATTTCTAAGAAGTGACAGTTGCACCAAACTGTTCCCCACATTGTAAGCTCTGATAATATATATACTCTTTCAGAACTCGTATAAAAAAAATAAAAAGCTATCAGGGTTCAATTGGAGGGATGTCTGGAAACATAATGTTTATGGGCCTTATTTAGCGGTTTGGGCTATAGATATAGTTGTAGATTGCGCCAGGATGGTTAGAGTAGATGAGTAGATGTATAGTGGTTTAGTGTATAGTGATTGATGGTGGGAGAGTGAGCCGCTGTAATTGATAGATTACCATCCTACAATACCTCATTAATTATACCTACACTACAGCCCCTCATTAAAGCTCCAGTCTCAACTCCACCAAAGTACAACTACACTATGTTCCAATGGTAAATCAGTAAAGTTTGCAGCTAAAGAGAACAGATGCATTAAGTTGGAAGTCTGCAGGGAGTTGCAAAATGTTCTGATTAACTGAGAATTCAGGTAAACCGAGTTCAATTTTAGCAGAATATGGTCATATGTAGAGAATATTATAACATTCTACCAGAAAGGACATTAAAGCTGTAATCTCAGCTTATTTCCATCAAAGTATGACTATTTGTCTACCGTCCTAACCCATCTGATGGTCCCATGTAGAGAATATTAAAACATTGAGCGGCACCCTCTGGGAGACCTAATAATTAGATTTAGAGCAACCGCATTGTAACTACATCTGCAATAAAAGGATTTTTCAATTTGAATTTGAATTTTACCAGAAAGGAACAGACACTTGGTGGCCAGGATATAGCCAGGATTGCTGCTTTAACGACTACAATGGAACCCCACTTAGGTGACCATGCTTGGGACTAAGTGATTTGTGGTTCCATATTGATAGGAAAACTGGTCTTAATGCTGGTCATGTTGGTCTCAATGCCGAGGTGGATGTCTACAGGGGTTCTACTGTACTTGCAAACTGTATAAGTTACTTGCATTCTGAGAAGTCTCTGTTGAAAACCCAAAAGAGGTCAAAAGTCAGAATAAAGGGTGGGGTCTCCACTGGCTGCGGTAAGTTCTGCGGTAAGCTCTGTGGTAGGCTCTGCGGTAAGCTCTGTGGTAGGCTCTGGGGTAAGCCTTGCGATGGTGCTGTGTTGGTGAGGAGTGGCGAGGACCTGCCTACATGGCCAGTGAACCCTGTGGATAGGACCTCATCATTCCTTTCCACCTACAGAACCAGCACAAACCATCGCAAGGCTTAGCGCAGAGCTTACCACAGCCAGTGGAGACCACCCTTAAAGGTAATTCCAACGTCTTCTACTTGAAACCATCTCTATCAAGGCTGCAGCCAGTTAGTAGTGAATCCTAGTGATCAAAACTACTTCCACTTTCTATTCATACTCAGCGACCTCCAGGTGTCAGCAGGGGTACTAAAGTCTGAGATGGTGATGGAGGAGGGAGCAGGGTCTCTGTGCTTTTGGTCGGAACAACTTCCAGGCTTTTCAAGGCCACTTTTTCTGATTTTCAAGGCCCATTTCAATCATTTTGAAAGCCCATTTGTCCAGGCCCCACAGAGACTGTGGCAAGTTAGGTTGAAAATAACTGAATATATAGTCCTGTTCTCTGATCATGTTAAGATCCAAACCAGAATGCCATTTGCTATTTGTTACACACTAGAATGATCATAATTTAATTTTTTAAAAGTAAATCTAACCACAACTTCACAAGTTTGCCGATGTATACTGTAGTCTGTATAAGAACCAAAGTGAGGCTAGTCTCTGGTGCCATCTGGTGGCAGGAAAGAGAGATAAGATGGAGGAGAATTGGCCGGATGCGGGGCCCAGTAGAGGGAAGACGTTAGATGTGTTAGTTGGATGAGGGATGGCTGCAATGAGCAGCAATTAGTGAACAACATCCATTAAACTCTACCCGCGGATATTCATGAAGCATTATTAGATGGAGTACTTACCCGGCCTTCACTTTTCCACAGTAGGAAGAAAGCAAACTCGTCCACCTTTACAAGGCAGCCTGGTTCAAACACGCCGGTCTCCTGGAAAACACAATAACACACAGTTAGATGGCAGGTTTGATGTTAAACACAATAACACACAGTTAGATGGCAGGTTTGATGTTAAACACAATAACACACAGTTAGATGGCAGGTTTGGTGTTAAACACAATAACACACAGTTAGATGGCAGGTTTGATGTTAAACACAATAACACACAGTTAGAAGGCAGGTTTGATGTTAAACACAATAACACACAGTTAGATGGCAGGTTTGATGTTAAACACAATAACACACAGTTAGATGGCAGGTTTGGTGTTAAACACAATAACACACAGTTAGATGGCAGGTTTGATGTTAAACACAATAACACACAGTTAGAAGGCAGGTTTGATGTTAAACACAATAACACACAGTTAGATGGCAGGTTTGATGTTAAAAAAAAAGAAGTTTACTTCACTGCCATCTAGTGGTGATGAGCAGGACCAATTGACATTTTAAAGCAAAAATTTATATCGAGGTTTGTATATTTAAAGCAAAAATTTATATCGAGGTTTGTATATTTTGTTTCAATAGGGCATTCCCTAAATCAATTTCTTTCGAGTTGATTTGTACTAGCGGAAGTTACTGGTTTGTCATATGCAAAATACATCTCATTTGGTCCTGCTCATTGCCACTAGATGGCAATGAAGTAAACTTTAAAATAAGTGGGATTTGGGGAAAATTCTACAATTGATATAAGTTTTCAAAAATACTGATTTGAGTAGAAATAGTGAAGACTTTGGTGTGTATTTCTATCCTCCACTGTTGCTGCATCTGGGACCCCACCCAGAAAAAACATCGCAAAACTGGTTTGCGAGGGAAATTCTGCAAAAACATCGCAATGACAGCGATGTTTTTCCTGCTAGCTGCCCAGAAAAAACATTGCTGTCATTTTCCCTCGCAGTCACTTTCCCTCGCAGAACTGAAAACATCGCAGGCAGTATATTGGTCTGAGGCTATAATTTGTACTAGTTTGAAGCTATTTCTGCTTCTGTTGCTACGAGATATATTTATTAACAGAATTTAGCATCAAAAGTTCAATTTAGGTTAGATATCTCAAGTTACGTACCAACAAGTTTCAGCGATGGAAATAACGTCACCATGACGATTACGGAAATGGTGAAACATTTCCGGACGTCGTCAATCAAAGACGTTACAACGGCCACTGACTTTTGCCTGCTAGATATAAATTATGACTTTCCGCGAATAATGAGATGTAATCAGTGATTCCTGCTCATTTACTTATCGGGATTACTAAAAACAATATGCCCACAAAGTTAAACAGGAAAATGATGTGATAAAGGTATAATTAAGCCTATTAAAAAGTGTGCGATGGGAATGATTCTGCTCGCAGTTTTGCAAGGGAAACGGCCGTGGAAATGCCTCGCACAGTATGCGAGGATTTTTCTGGGTGCGATGTTTTACAAATTCAGCGATGTTTTTTCTGGGCAGGGTTTCTCTCGCAAACCTATTTCTGCAATGTTTTTGGCTGCTTTTTTTCTGGGTGGGGTCCCTGTACAGCTGTTGCTCATATTTCTCACTAATAATAGGGGAGTTGCATGTCTCACTGCGCATGTCTGTCATAGTGCATGCTGGGTTGGATTGAGTTCAAATCTGACATACAAATATTTGGCAACGTTATTATCAAAAATTGCAAAAATGTTTTCACCAATATCATAGATTATGTAAATGATCGATGAAAACCAAATGCATCATGGGAAAGATGGAGGTCTGTGTCATAGAAACATGTATGATATATGGATATTCACATTAAAACATTAATAGTATTTGATCCTGAAAACGATATGTTTTCTTTAGATTTTATAATGTACCATTACACCCATAATTCCATGCGAATCAAAATTCAAAATGGCGGCTATGCAAATCCCCTATTGATATCCACAAAGGCTCACATGGGGAAACCCTAGTCTCTGTAGGTCTGATGATCCTCAGATGATGAATGTTACAGTTAATGGTCCCCGCACCACTAACGTACGGACCAGACATCACTCATAAGATGTAATCATTTTTTCTCTTTTAATTGTTTCTTTGTTAAGCTATCAATATAACATCTTCAGTAATCATTTTTTCTCTTTTAATAGTTTCTTTTTTAAGCTATAAATATATATATAATATATATATATGTTGATAGCTCTGATTTCCCCAGGAATGAAAAGAAATAGGGGATTTGTATGTCCGCCATCTTGAATATTGATTAGCATGGAATTATGGGAGTTGAATGTCAGCGTAAAAGCTAGACAGTGTAAAAAACATGTTGGGCTCTGCCTGAAATATTTAACCGTGATCTCATGTCTATGTACAAAAATGTGAAAATAATACTAGGATATTAATTAGCATTGTAGAAACCACGATGGCAACATTATTTGGAAAAAAACAATGGCTTTAAAATAATAAATAATGAATAGAGAACTAGATAACTAACCTCCTCCCAGCGGTCAAAGTGGGAGCCGCGCAGTAAGGGCTCCGGCACGGGCGTCTGCCATTGGAAGTCAAAGGTTTTTGCCATAGTGACGTCACCTTAGATCTCTGACGTCATCAACGTCCACTCTCCACTTCCTCACTTCTGCAAGTAAACAAACAGACTTTCATTGATGTGACGAAAACTGAAAGTGATTTTGAGCAGGAAAGTCTTCCTAACCAAAACAAACATAAACGAGATGAAGAGGGTTAGACAGGACACACAGGTGTAAGTAGTGTAGGGACATGTACCACCACAGCGGGACACATTCACCTTTTCATTGACAAAATAATTATGTATTAAATGTTATTGACACAATTTCACGATTGTCATATGATTCATTTTGCCAGTTTTAAAACTGTAGAAAGAGTCACTAACTTCATATTGGAACTTGGTTGATAAATCCTCTATGTTCTAGCAGCTATATATATATATCATACAATAGTAGTATAAACCCCTTTTATACATCATCCTTGGACTAGCATTTAAAACCTCCAGGTCCAACATCCTCCTTTAAAGGGTTATGAGTTTAACCCTTAACCCTTTAAAGCTGCACTCTCAGTTAACGTCAGTCAACAACTAAATATTTTCTACTTCATGTTTCGTTCTTTTCCAACCTCAAAGTCATTTGACAACAATTTTGTTGGATTTCATTTTGTTGTTTTTGCTACAAGTCTTCATAAAAGACGGTGGACCAAGTTTATACGTTGGCGACCCGCCCAAATAATTTGCTTTGGTTGTTACATATGGGTCAGATTTTCAGAAAATCTCTACACATTTAGTAAATCCTGCTAAATTAGGCTGAAAAATGATGAATATCGTGCATATCTGAATATATTTGGTATGGCATTGATTTGAAGTATTAGTTCTGTTATGTTAAACTGCATTTTGAAGCTCTTTTTGTCCTAAATGTGGGTTATTTGACAGAATTGGTGAAGGCCAATTGTACATTTTCTGAAAATCTGATCCATATATTATTGCTCACCAACTGCCTTTATTGTAATAAAGCTGAGAGTGCAGCTTTACCATAAAGCCCATCTCCTATAACATAATTCCAACCTCACAAGACTTTTGTATTTTCAAAAAGTTGCCAATAAAGTTGAACAAAAGTCTGTAATTTAACCAATACTGCAGCAAAGTTCAGAGCTACATTCGCTTCTCTTCTTTTTATCTAAATATTAAATTTAAGCTGGAATATATAAATGCTTGTGCTTTGACATCTGAGCTTGGTGAGGATCAGGTTCAAAGCTCCACTCCCAGCTAGCGTCGGTCAAAAACTGAACATTTTCTACTTTTTGTTCCATTTCCAACCCATCTACAAGTCATTGGACCAAAATGTTGGAGGACAGGTTGTTTTTGCTACAGGGCTTCTAAAACGTCCTTATTTGTATTTGGACGACCCGCCCGAATCCTTTTTTTATGATGACTTCACTTATTATCGCTCACCAGCGTCAGTTTTCTCTGGATGATTAGTCTTCAAATTCTTGTATAAACATATATACAACAGGAGAATATTGATAAATCCATTTAGCCATAAATCATAATGAGTGAATCTAGTAAGATTTGTTTAGTGGAAACAGCAGAGATTGCAGCTTTAAGTTGTTTGTGTTCTTGCCTTACACAGAGACAATGTAAGATCAATAGAGACAAGTCACACCCACCCACAACCACGCCCTGTGCCACCCATGCACTCAGTGTCCTCACTCACTCCCACATAACGGCCAGATCCTCAGAAAGTGCACAATTGGCAGCTCTACAATTTGGGTAAATTCTGCTAAATTAGGCTGAAAAATGATAAATGCTAGATATATCGGGGTACCTTTGAGGTGGTCCTGTCTTAAAATATCTGTTTGGTTGTGTTGATTTGTACTTTGAACCTGATTTTTCTCCTAAAGTTGGGTCTTTTGAGAAGATTGGTGAAGGCGAATTGTACATTTTCTGGCGATTTCACCCATAGGGCACCAATGGTACGTGTATGTAATACTAGTCTATATCCACATGTATCAATCATCACAGTCACATTGTAGCATGGCACAATCAATAAACAACTGTCAGGGCTCGAAAAAACCTATGTTTACTTGCCCGGGGCAAGTAAAAAATGGCTCTGGGCAAGTACAATTTAATGTTTAACAGTTACTTGCCCGAGTGGGCAAGTGGAAATCTGTACGGCCCCGATTTCAAACCCCTGTTGATGTCTACTTACTTGAAACAAGATACATACAGATCAGTGTGATTTCGTTTATAATTCTGCAAATAAATTTGGGCAAGTGAAAAAGGATGTTGGGCAAGTAAATCTTGGCTGCCACTTGCCCAATGGGCAAGTGAAGTTGGTAGGTTTTGTTCGAGCCCTGACTGTAAATATTATTACATTGAGAAGCATCTGTGATATCACAGGTCTGTCTCCCTGATAGCCACAGTTTGGTGGATGCAGTGATTTCTGCTTAGATTATTTTCATTTCACTATTATTTTCATAACCTCTTTTCGAAGTTGAAATAACTAATGAGTTGGTTGAAGGAGTGTGAATTTTGCACAAGGTCGTAGCAACGAGTGCAATATTCTAAGTGACTGAACTCAACGAGTTAGTTAACAGATTTATTATATATGCTTTTAATCATGAGAAAAGAAAAAAAAATTGTCATAAATTTGAATTTCAGCGGTAACCTTAGTAAAAAAACGATGGGTTGACAACCCCACATAACTCACTAGTGAAATACACACTATGTGTAACTCACTCTAGATACGATGTTTTCAGAGCAATGCGAGTATAATAGACATAATAACTCTATCTTAATATGAGGAACAATAATTTACCTCTCAAATATTTATACATAATGACATATAGTGATTTTCACTTTCATATCTTTATATTCATATATTTTAATATTTATATATTTTTATTATACACAAACTTACAAAAATATAAATTTTACTCCTTTACATCCCATATGTTCCCAGTGCAGTAATATAAAACTCCATATAAGGTTCAGAGGTCAGTAGGTTTCAGTCCATTAATTCAGTAGCTTGTGTTTAATCTAAAGTAATTAAAAATTGTTATTCAAATCAAACTCTGTCAAAATTCAATAATCTTCCCACCCTCATCACCATCCTTCCCATTGTTGTTGTTGAAAGGTTTCATCCGCTAAATTACATCTAAACTCTATTTTTACATGAAATAATAAAAATACGCACTTTTGTTGAGCAGGAGTCTCCTGCGGGCCATCAAAATACAGAAAACCCATTAACTAGATCTAAATAATAAACTCTATCGTACACAATCATGGAAATTGTCCCCACAAGGACTCAACATTATGGATGCTGTGACCTGGAGGACAGCCCAGGGACCTTAGCCATCTTCCTAAAGCATGCTACAGCCATCTAGCTTCATACCAAATTTTTACATTCCATCGATGACTGTTTGCATGCCCCAAGGGAGATTGACTGAAGAGGGCAACCCCCAGTCACACATCCCACCAACCTATACAGAACCCTGTATAACCCCACACATTATCTAATAAAGTTGCACACTCAAGCATCTCGTCCCACCCCGGCCTTGGACTTTTCCCTACAAACCCAGGGCTGGCCCCCTCCCATGTCAACATTCCTGTAACATGGAGGCCTCCCACTGACAACAGTCAGTTATATGTCACTGCTGTACAACATTAAAAAACATTTTTATCACCATCAATCTGTTCTAATTAGACATAGTCTATGGAGAAACAACTCTCCAACTCCATTAATCTCTGTGTTATCTCTCTCCCAAGAGGGCTAACTCAAGTGCCTGAAGAGCTACATTAGTGAAACCATGTTGTGCCAAACATTGCCCCTGGGCAATGGAAGGAGTGTACTGGATATATTATCTCTCCCAATTAAATCATTAGTGCAGAGAGCTATAATTGACAGAATCACACTCATTAGTTGACAGCATTGACTTGCAACAACTAATATCACCTGGATATATATCCAGGTAACAAGTGTACCTCTTTATGACGTCACGTCAATGTCGTTAAGAGTCCCGTGAGGTGTTGGTTACCTCTCGGCTGAAGACGTTCCTAACGTCCAGTTGCATAGTAGCACTAGGAGGGACCGGACCTATCGCCTCGTCAGATTAATTATTTATATATAAATTAATATTGATGATGGAATCAATATTTATTTTTTAAAAATCCCAAGTATAAACATATATACACCAATACTGCAGCAAAGTTCCGAGTTACAGACCGTCTGTCTTGTCTGTCAACTGATCTTAGATCTTAAATTTACAAAAAAATGGAAAATATTTATACCAAGTAACTTTACCAAGGATAGGGGGGGGGGTATAACTTGTCAGCAAGTGTGATCATGATGTAAACTTCTTTATCCCAATAAATTCGAGTCAAAGGCATGAAAGGTACTTGATCATGTGCCCTGACGTAGCGTCTGTGTCATGTGACGTAGTGTCAGTGTCATGTGACGTGAAGCCTCAGCTGGTGCCACCTAGTGTAAATATCATCCCACTCTCTATTGTTTATGGTGTTTTGGAAATAAAATATATAAATAACAAAAAAAAACAAAAAAAAACTTTACCAAGGATCAACATTAGGGAACACTTTCCTAATCCAGCCAATAGAAGGCCTCGGATACGGCAACCAATCACCAGCACAGACACTACATAATGGAGCATAGGCACCTCCCCTCTCGTCCTACATCTAGTCCAATCTAGTCTGTATCTGCTGCACTAGTTTCAGGACAACATCAAATATTTATATTGTGCACATTGAGCCTCCATTCATCATGAGTCTAAACGTCTGCCACAGGGTGGAAGCAATTTCCCCCACACTTTCATATTTCATGAATTACTTATTCATATTTTGCAAAAGACCCTGTCAGAAGACATCTGACCTGGATATGGCCCAACCAACATGGCCGACATTTAATTTCCTTCCTTCACCTTTAGTTTGCTTATTTCTTGTATGGTTTATATTGCACTCAGGTCGAGTGTGAAGGGAAATCAGTAAAAGTCCAAGTTAACCGAACACTCTGCTAAAGAGATCTAATACATTGAGTAGAACATCTGGTGGGGAAGTGTAAAAAGTTTGGTTATTAAGTGGAATACAGTGTATTGTGAAGGTCATTTGGCCAATGTTGGCGCAGGTAGTGGAATGAGTCTTGGATGAAGGGGAAATATTGATGAAGGTTAAATTAGGAGATGAGTAAAAAGTTGTTTCTGGTGTTGAGCCATGATTAATGAGAGGGAAGCATGTTCCTGCAGCATCTATTGTTGCTTACTGGTATTGTGGCATTGTTTTAAACATTTTGTACTTGTCAACATGTGGTAGAAACGGTTGGACATAAAGATAGGGGGCAGAGGGTGGCAGGAGTGGAAGAGGAGAGGAGCGGAGGGGCAGGAGAGAAAGAGAGGGG
>CALNXF010000039.1:0-37819 GCA_942159475.1 Sthenelais limicola | reverse complement strand
CTCATCGGAGGCGAAAGGGTCGGCTAGATCCCCGGCCCCCCCACTCAGGGGTAAAAAGTGTAACCACTTCTGTTCCCAATTTCGCGGAGAAAGGGGTAATTTTTCACGACCAAACACGGAGCGCGAAATCCGAAATAAGGGTACCAATTTGCAGCTGAACTCCGTGAAATCCTGAAAAAGGGGGATATTTTTGCAAGTGAAATCCGCGAAATGCTGGAAAAGGGGGTATTTTTCACTCACTTTGTGGCACATTACTTTTGTGTTGATTTTTAAAACATTTCGACTTAGACCTTTTGTGATTCATAAATGATATAAATAATAACAACATAGGTTTTACAACATAAGTTTCACAACATGGTCCCTGAAGAAAACGTATTAGAGACATTAAATATACCTTCCAACCCAAATATCAAATATATCATTCCTACAATTATTTAAGATGCATGGAAATATTTGTTTATTCATCCATATGTTCCAAGAGTTTCATGAAGAATTATTCTCCAACTCCTTGAAATCATAAAAAGGGGTCTTTTTTAGCATCAAATTTTCCGCGTTTTGCCACAAAAAGGGGGGGTAAAATGCCTTGAAAATTCGCGGAAAGGGGGTACTTTTCAGAGGCTGGAACAGAAGTGGTTACACTTTTTACCCCTGAGTGTATGGGAAGCCGTTGGTATATTTATTCCTGAATTGTGGATATCTGAATTGTTTTTATGGATATCCACAAAAACAATTCAGATATCCACAATTAATTTTGGATATCCACAATTCAATTTTGGATATCCACAATTCAATTTTGGATATCCACAATTCAATTCTGGATATCCAAAATTAATTGTGGATATCCACAATTCAATTCTAGATATCCAAAACTCAATTCTGGATATCCAAAACTCAATTCTGGATATCCAAAATTCAAATCTGGATATCCAAAATTCAATTCTGGATATATTTAATTTTACCCAATTTTACATATCCACAATTCAATTCTGGATATCCACAATTCAATTCTTGATATCCAAAATTCAATTCTGGATATCCAAAATTCGAATTCTGGATATCCAAAATTCAATTCTGGATATCCAAAATTTGAATTTCACATATCCACAATTCAATTCTAGATATCCATAATTCGAGTTTCACATATCCACAATTGTTTGTCACATATCCACAATTCATTTATCGGCAAAGATTTGATTTTCGGTTGTGAAATGTTTATATCTAAAGTTAACTTCTGATATTCACCAAAACAATTCATATATCCAAAATTCGCATTCTGGATATGCAGAATTTCATTTGTGTACATTCTATCACCTTATTTTTGAATTATGGACATACATTTGACATAGATTAATACCAGTTGAATTAAGTATATCCATAATTCAATATCTGAATGTGAATTATGGATATACTTTTTTCGAATTCGAATTTGGGATAACCAGAAGTGGGAGGGGGGAATATATATCCAGAATTGATTTATGGATATCAGGAATTGAATTGTTGATATCTGAAATTCAAATTTTTGATATCCATATTTAATTTATGGATATCCAGAATTGATTTATGGATATCCAGAATTGAATTGGTGATATCTGAAATTTGAATTTTGGATATCAACAATTCAATTCTGGATATCCACAATTGATTTATGGATATCAAGAATTGATTTATGGATATCAACAATTGATTTATGGATATCAAGAATTGAATTGTTGATATCTGAAATTCGAATTTTGGATATCCAGAATTGATTTATGGATATCAAGAATTGATTTATAGATATCAAGAATTGATTCATGGATATCAAGAATTGAATTGTTGATATCTGAAATTCGAATTTTGGATATCTAGAATTGATTTATGGATATCCAGAATTGATTTATGGATATCCAGAATTGATTTATGGATATCAAGAATTGATTTATGGATATCAAGAATTAAATTCTAGATATCTGAAATTCGAATTTTGGATATCCAAAATTGAATTCCAGATATCCACAATTCAATTTTGGATATCAAGAATTCAATTTCAGATATCAAGAATTTAATTTTCAATTCTGGTATTAAGCATTCAATTTTAGATAGCCATGAACTAATTATTGGTATAAAAAAAATAATAACAAACTTGAACTTTGGATATTTTAAGCATAGAATTAATTCCTCCACACACAATTTTAGGTATAGAAAGTTTTAAATCAGATATCCAAAATTCAATTTCAGATATCCAAAATTCGAATTTCAGATATCCAAAATTCAATTTCAGATATCAACAATTCGAATTTCAGATATCAACAATTCAATTCTTGATATCTGAAATTCGAATTTTGGATATCTGAAATTGAATTTTGGATATCTGATATTGTATTGTTGATATCTAAAAATCAATTTTGGATATCTTTAAAAGATGTTTATTATGGATATGTCATTTTTAATTTTGGATATGTCATGGGCAATTACGGATATCTATAATTCAATTTTGGATATCTAAAATAGAATTGTGGATATCTAAAATTGATTTCTGATATCCAAAATTCAGGAATAAATATACCAACGGCTTCCCATATGAGTGGGGGGGGCCGGGGCTAGATCGTCAGAAAATTGTACAATCGGCAGCTCAGCAACACATTTAGTAAATTCTGCTAAATTAGTCTGAAAATGATGATTCGAAAACAAATAATGTTAACCGAAAGTTCAGCTTTTTTTGATTATTTGAAAATTAAAATATTAAGTAGGAAAGAAAATAAACGAGTATTTTCCTAAATTAAAATATTTGTGAATTATTATATTCTAAGAATACAATTTGAGAGAATCTTTTTTATATTCTAAGAGTACATGAAATTGATGTTTGGCCTCATAAACTTCTAGATATTGATAAATCCATTGTTCCATTTGATTTTTTTGTAGATATCTTTATTTAGGATATAATAAAATAGTGGCATAGGCCATATTATTTATTGAAGGGCTCGGGCCAGGCCCGGTCTTCCTCCCAACCCTGAACTATCGCTATTACATTTCTGCTATATACATTTTTGGTGTTGAGATATGATTTGAACAATCTTTGATTTGTCAAAAATTATACATTTACATATACTATAAGAAAGACAAGCAGGCCGACAGACTTCTGGGAGATTCCCAGTTCTTCCAGTCGTTCCCCTGTCAATATTCTATTAAAATTGAAGAATTAGCTAGTGAGTAGCCTACACATTATAAGTCGATGAAAATATTATGTATATTAAGGTTTAACTGGCCCATATTCCATTTTCTAGTTCGTGAAGAAGAGAAAGAGGAAGGCAGAGAATGAGGAGGGAGACGGGGCCCCGGAACCCGTGACGTCATCAGTTCTGTCCTCTCCGTTCCACGTGCTCCTGGGTCGCGCATGCGCGGGAGTTCAAACTCTGGGCAAAGAACTCTTCATCTTCTTTGAGGGCATCGACCAGTGTCTCAGGTATAGCCTATAGGGGTCAGATTTTCAGAAAATGTACAATTCGCCTTCACCAATCCTCTCAAATAACCCCCATTTAAGACAAAAATGAGCTTCAGAATGCAGTTTAACGTAACAGAACTGATACTTTAAATCAATGCGATACCAAATATACTCAGATATACCCGGTATTCTTCATTTTTCAGCCTAATTTAACAGAATTTACTAAATGTATAGAGCTGCCAATTGTAGGCCTACATTTTCTAAAAATCTGACCCATGTTTACTAGAACATCAAATAAAACTTCAGTCATTAAAACAAAACTTGCTGGGATGCTAGTTGTGGTGTTAAAACAAATTGAAATCTTTAAATCAATACATGTATTTATAATTGTATATATATATATATATATATATATATATATATATATATATATATAATCATTTTTATTTCAACACATATTATACATATGACGATTTCACATTCAAAATTGTACATATATTGTAATGCATTAAAATAGGGTGAAGCGCCCTCTACACCTAGGTTTTCCTGGCGACCCTTAAAATAAATAAATAATTGCTTCATTAATTCCTTCATAGTGTCTCTAATTGTTCGTTGTTTCAGCATTCTTATTCTTATTTATTATTATTATAGTCAATTGAGTCTATCATTGTTTGTATTTCTCTTTTCATGAGTTCTTTATATATCATCCTCATGTCTTGCTGATGTCTTGATGTCTTCATCTGTGATGACAGTGTACATAAATAAAATTTCAGTCAAGCTTATCATTTTAGAATTAGATATTTCAGTTTCCATGTAGAAATAGAAACTTGTTGCAAGTTTTAAGCTGTACTGCTTAATATTACTTGTATTTCTATGTTAATTGTCCTTGAAGGGTGCATTTCCTGATGGCGGGTGGTTTCCGTGTGAATGGAGAGAATCTGGATGGTGACGGGGGAGGGAGCGCCAACACACCCTCACTCACTCTCCTCATGTCCAAGGATGAAGTCACATTCAACAAGAGCTCAACCGAAATGAGGTAACAAACGTTTCTATATACTCTACCATAGCGTGTCAGGAAAAGTGTATGGTTAAGTACAGGAACTTGGTGGAGTGGAGAATTTGCGAAAAATTCGTGTGCAAAAGTCTAAGACCCCCTTAAAGCCTTGTGCAAAATTTCTTGATCCCCCCCCCCCCCCGAAAGTTTGTGCAAAATTTCATGCCCCCCTACATCATTGTAGTTCTGAATCTGCAAAAAATATGCCCCCCCCCCCACCGAAACACACTTTAAAGTCTGTGCAAATGTGCCCCCCCCCTTCAGAGTCTGTGCAAAAAAAGATGCCCCTCCCCACTTTTGTCTGCACGAAAAATAGGTGCCCCCTTCCCCCCCCCCCCCCCCCCAAAGAAAAATTCTCCTTCACCCCCAGTGCTTGAAAATGAGCAGTCCTTTATGTGCCGGCTTTCAGTCCTGACCTTGATGAAGAAAGTGTTAACCTTGGCTTTCCTTCCCTCCAGGCCCACTGCCCAGTGCCAAGCGCGGGTGGATAACTTCAAACACCTCGACATCGTTGGTTCACATTTTAGCCACAAGAGGGCCGTCAAGACCCTAGCCTGTGCTGCCCCCTCCCGGATTATAACAGACCTACTCCTGGACCAGGACCTGCTCCCTGGTGTGGGCAATATCATAAAAAATGAGGTAAAGATTTTTTTTTTATTGTTTTTTTTTAAAAATTAGTGATTCTCCTCAATTTTGATAATGTCTGTCAGCAAAGGGCATCTCAGGGATAACGTCTCCAGTATTTGTCAAGTATTTGGTATTTTTGAAATTTTGAATAATTGTCAAAAAACTCCCTAATTGTATAAATAGATTTCGTCACATTTTGAAAAACAAATATCAAAATAAGATTATTTTTGTTCACACTATGTTTATCTTTAAATCAGTTTGAAAAATCTGTAATAGTCAATACCTAAATTCATTTATCCATCCCAGCATGCACTGTAATAGACATGCGCAGTTGGACGTACAACTCCCCTATTGTACCGCTATTTTGAAGAAGAATTTACAATTTATTTATTGTTAGTTTTTGTTGCTTTTCCAGGCCATGTTTGACAGCAGAATCCGACCTGACACTAAGGTAGATATCAGTTACCGTATATACCCGTGTATAAGCCCCGGCTTATATTAATTTCAAATGGTGATTTGACCCGGCTTATATTCGGGGCCCGGCTTATATTACAATAACTGAAAACAGTAGATTTACCTGAAACACATTTGTATTATTACCTTTAATTATTGCTCTGGTTTTCATGTTTTAGACTTCAATTTAACAAAACAAACACTACCACAATTCAGAATCGATCAACAACAACTGACTTCTCTTATTTAAAGTATCATTTATCATCCACTAAGAACTCGTTCTGGCCTTAGATCTAATATTACTCTAAGTTCTGGCTGATCTCTTCAGTATATTCCTCCTGAGAAGAGACCAGGCCCTCCATCTTTCCATCCAGTTTCAGGCACCCGGCTTATAAACGGGGCCCGGCTTATATTAACGTTATGACGTGCTGAACCCCCGGCTTATAAACGGGGTGGGCTTATATTCGGGGTCCGGCTTATACACGAGTATATACGGTATATATGGGTCAGATTTTCGGAAAATGTACAATTGGCAGCTCTACACATTTAGTAAATTCTGCTAAATTAGGCTGCAATTCGGTCAATACTAGTTAAATTCGAGTATATTCAGTATTGCATTGATTCTAGCAATCTGTTTGGTTAGGTTAAATTGTATTTTGAATTTTATTTTCGTCTGAAATTTGGGTTGTTTGTGAGAATTGGTGAAGGTGAATTGTACATCTTCTGAAAATCTGACCCATATGTTTGTTTGTTTTGATTATTCAATTGTTCAAATAATGACTTGGATATGAATTCCTTATGACATTAAGACTGAAGAATCTGAAGAATGTTTACAATAAATTCATTATTATATTTAATCTTGGAACCTGTTTTGAGGACAGTTCAATAAAAAAAAAACGACCAGTCCGAATGCCATAAAACTTTCAGGGAGTGTTCCTTACTACTGAAGAAATAAATAAATGAAAAAAAAATGATATGTTACCCCGCTTGGTTTTTTTTAAGGGTGACTTGAAAAAAAAAGTGCTTTACTATGGGACTATGGATGAGAAAATGTGTTTTTTTTTCACGTTTTATGGAATAATAAAAAAATACCCAGTCCAAATTAGTTTAGACTTTCTATACATTTATTTGAGGTCATATCTCACAAATTAAACAAAAAAAAATCATACCTTACCAGGATCGAAAACAAGTTGGAGACCTCTAAACTTTGTGGAAAGGGTAAGGGACATTAAGTAAGGTCCCAAAAATTATAAAAAAAAATGTGGTGAAATCCATTTTTTTTTGCTTTTTGTTATCACCCAACCATGTTCTTTCTCTTGACAAAGTTTGAAGAAAATACTGTGAATCCTTATTTTCCATGCATTAGTTCCTTGAACTCCCGCCTGCAGCAGTGCATATGACGGTGGCGTATACCTTTAAATAATGGCTAGTGGTGTCAATTTCTGTGTATGTTCTAATAAATAATGTCATTATAACTTGCATGTGATCCGTTTTGCTCTGACTTGTTGATAGCTGGGCGACTTGACTGAAGATCACCTAGGGTTTCTGGTGAAGATGACTAGAGATTTCTCCATGATCTTCTATGAGGTGAGACCACATTATATATACACGTTAACTGTTTTATCATATAAGCTTTACAAAAACATTTTGAAGTTAAATTTCTCCTTTTGTCTATCAAACATCAAGATAAATATCATTATTGATTATTCAGTTATGCATTGATAGGATTAAAAAATGAAGTGACTTGTTAATCATATCATATCATACAAACATTGTACCCAGATAGAAGGCGACTCTATATATATCAATCTCTATTTCTATGGTATCTTGTTTTTTGTGAGAATGGATTTGTGATCTAAGTTGTCTGTCATTTGTTTGAGTCCCGGTGTGAGGTTTTAGCTTTGATTTGATATGCATTCTTCTTATTGTTTATTTTTTATCTATCCTTGAATGACAGTGAATAGGAGCATGACTATGAATATGTTCATATGTGATTATGATTTATCTTTAAATACATACAATTATATTTTGTTAAATTAAATTAAAATATATCAAGATGTTATACATTTCTATGATATTATTGGATACAGCTGGGCTGAGAATAGTGTATTTTGCACAAGGCATTTGCTGAATATAAAAAAAAACAAAAAATAAAAAAAAAATAAAATAAACTTCTACTCTTGCAGTGCCGGCGGACTGGTAAGGCCCTGGAGCCGCACCTGAAGATCTACAGGAAGGGTCGGTGCAAGGTGTGCGGGGGGAAGGCGACCACCACCCGGCTGGGGCAGGATAACCCTCGCCTCACCTCCTACTGCCCAACCTGCCAGGATAACGACCTCTCCAAGCTACAAGGGTAGGTTCAATATTTATTTTTTGAAAAGATTTTATTTGTGTTCAGTCTCAGGTTCACCCAATATTCTCGTGATACACAACAAAAATGAGATATATACATCATATGATCGAGTTAGAAATTAAATACTTCTGGATAATAATTAATTTTTACCTTTTATACTCTACAATTCAAATGGACAGGTACTTGTAAAAAAAAAGCGGATCAGTTGTTTTTAATGATCCTATTTACATTTATAGTTAAATGTTGCACTAACCGCAGATGTTAGGCTGCAATATGTATGCTAGTATTTATTAGATTCTAACACAGAAATAGACCCACTGGAAGACCCCTAATACTGTGATTCTAACACAGAAATAGACCTACTGGAAGACCCCTAATTCTGTGATTCTAACAATGTCACCTCATTTCTTCTAAAGATAATATTATCTTTGATTATACTGTTTTTCCGATACATTTGTTGATTGAGCTTTAATATCTATTTGATATGATAGTCAATGTCATTTATTATTCCCTTTCCATATTATATGATTTTCAATTCGTTTTTATTTTCTATATTATATGTAGCCTATATGATAATATGATATCCAATTCCCTACGTTATTGGTTTGAGTAAAACATTTTGCCACTTTTGGGGCCAAGTGTTTGATTCAAAGTTGTTTTCAGTGTTCGTTGTTAGTCCATTTAATGCTTTTCTATCATATTTACCTTCAAATTGCCTCTTACAGGAAGCAGACGACAAAGAACAGCCTGCTGGGCTGGGTAACCAGAGGAACGCCCACATCACGTGATGATGACGTCACTTCCTGGACGTGCCATGCCTGCACACTGCTCAACAAGGCAGTGAGTCAGGCCTGCAGTGTGTGCCACACACCTCGCTTACACACCACCCTCCACACTAGTAACACCCTATCCAGTGGAACAACTAGCACTGTTAATGGTAACAGTACAGAGTGGGCATGTGCTGTGAACAGTGCAGAGTGGGTATGTGCTGTTTGTACCTTACTAAACACTTCCACACTCAAGCACTGCTCTGTGTGTAACACTCCTCGTCCTCACTCAACAAACGCCAGGGATAATGAAAATTCAGCTATTTTCAGTTCCAAAAATACTCAAAAATCTTCCAAAAATCCCCAAACCAACTGTCCTACAACTTTGCATGATCCAAGTCCGAAGTCAAGTTACCAGACAAATCTGGCAGCTAATTCAAATCTATCTAAGCAGTCTTTAGTTAATACAGGTGAAAACTCCACCCCTGTTTTGCCAAGCTTGTACCCTCCTGCTAAAGGGCCGCCATTAAAAAGGAGTAAATTGCAGACTTTTGGTGCAGTGCAGTCAGTTGGTGCACAATCTGGGGATAATGCTGTCACACGGCTCCAACAAGTGATGACACCGCGTCCTGACAGTAGTAGAACACTGACACGGGGTGTAATATCAAAGTCTCAACAGAGTACCAGTAAACCTGGGGTACAAAACCCCCAACAGAACCAGGTAATTGTACTGATATTTAGTCACACTTGTCAGGGAGGTATATACAGAGGGAGTGGAAGCGGCACACTGATTCAAGCAGAACATGCGTGTCCTATACATGGTGTAGCCACTGTAAGCCAGATGACTCTGCAGTGTTGTTGTTTGCACTAATAAACCTGGCTTCCACTCGCTCTGTATATGCCTCCCTAATATATGTGAAAGATTTATTTTAAAGATAGAATTTGGTAGCTTGAAATATGTATGATCTACTATAGTCTTTCTTCTTAACACAAGAAAGATGAGGGCATATCATATTATTTGTCTATTATGGTTTTAATTTGACAAAAATATTGTACAACTAAGTTTTCAAAGCTTCCGTAATATTTTTATCATTGATTGCATTTATTCATTACAGCAAATATTGTATATACCCGTGTATAAATAAGCCGGACTCCATGTATTAGCCCACCCCGTTTATAAGCTGGGGGTTCAGCACTTCATAACGTTAATATAAGCCGGGCCCCGTTTATAAGCCGGGTGCCTGTAGAATAATGTAAGATAGTCTAGGAACTGGATGGATATATGGATAGCCTGGTCTCTTCTCAGGAGGAAGCTTAAGATGCTGAATAGATTGACCAAAACAAGCTCTTAGTGGACAATGAATAATAGTTTAAATAATAGAAATCAGCTGTCGTTGATTGATTGTGAATTTTGGTAGTGTTTTTTTGTTCAATTGAAATTTAAACATGAAAACAAAAGCACTGAATGAACGTCATAATAAAAATGAGTTTCAGCTAAATTACTGGTTTTCAGTTATTGAAATATAAGCCGGGCCCCGAATATAAGCCCACTCCGAATATTGTTTCGGGTCAATTCACCATTTGAAATTAATATAAGCCGGGGATTATACACGGGTATATACGGTATAATGTTTCAAGAACAAAATTGTGATAAATCACCAATTCCTGTTCATTTGTCTACAGAGAGTGCCCCATGCTGTACCTGTACAGAAGGGTAGTTCCCCCACTCCACCGGGAGGCCTGAAGAGTGCACTACAATACTGCCCCCAGCACAAGGCCCCTTGTGTCATCCGGGAGGTGAGGAAAACCAACCACAACAAGGGCCGCATGTTCCACTCATGCCCCGTAAAGAAGTGCTCCTTCTTTATGGTAAGATCGTCCATCCACTTTTAGCTGCCGATTTCATCATTTGGCCATTTCTTGTTGTTTCCATTTGATATAAATGATTGAAATTGTAAATTTTGAGACTGAAAAGACTTCATACTGGAGTCTTTTTTTCTCACAGGATTGAATTTTCTTGATCAGTCAAAATTCTAATGAAACAAATCAATGTCCTTCACTCTGTTATTCTACCTGTTTGTTGGCTCATAAGTCATCCAACACTAGTATAGTTAAAAAGGGCATAAAACACTCACCCACACCCTATTCTACCTATTTATTATATTATGTTTCTATGCCTCACTATCCATCTTACATCCACATGTTACCATTGGCAAAAACTCCGTGATTAAATTTCTTCATTAGCTTAATGAGAAATACTTATCTACTTGATTAGTTTTAATCATTGGACTCAATAGTAACTTGACTGAACTTCTCTCCTTTACAAGACTGTAAAGTAAGGGCCTGCAGTAGGTAGTGGTCTGCACAAACCTCCGGGGGGGGCAAGAAATTAATAGATGGAACCTAGCAAGGGGGAAGTCTGTACACTTGTTATTGACCGAGGGAGTGCGGGAAGTTAGAGGGCGTTAGCCCGAGATCTTCTGCACTCCCGAGGTCACTAACAGACTTCCCGAGGTCACTAACAGACTTCACCCGAGCTTTGTTCCATATTTATTACACCCCATTAATAAATAAAAAATATAAATAATTAAAAATAAAAGAAGTAATTTCAATGTTTGGCGAACCTACTTGTTGTATGCGCCAAGGGTGACATAACTCACATGTTATGCACCACTTTGACCAAGTGTGACATACAATGCTGAAGGTATAGGAAGCAACTACACAGGGGTGTAATAATGCACAAGACTTAATGGGGTGGGGGTGGGGGGGGTCATACAATTTTGCACAAGAATTTTTCGCAAATTCTCCTCATCCTCCCCTCACCCAGTGGTTAATTATGAACAGTCCCTTATCCATCACTAAACACTAGAATCAATAGTAACTTGACTAAACTTTGCATCCTAACTCATGATTATTCACCTTTCTCTTCCCTTCCCCACACAGTGGGCAGATGAGAAGTTCCCAGAGTGTGAGGGGCATGGCAAGCGCTGCATACTCCGCACCGTGCTGAAGGAAGGCGCTAACAACGGCCGCAAGTTCTTTGCCTGCTCTGCTGCTAAAGCTAAACAGTGCAGGACGTTTGTGTGGGCTGATGAGTACAACAACGTCACCGTCAGATAATAGTTGATAAGTCTCTGTCAGGCAGGATAAGTGTAGTACAAATGTCTCTTTGACTCTCTAGGACACCTATATAATGCAGTTTGTGATAGTCTGCATAATGCATTTGACAATAGGTTTTGAAAGTACAATAGGTTTTGAAAGGTATTTTTCATTGTATAAAAAGTTTTTTTCCATGGGTTTTGAAAGGAAAGAATAGTTTTTTTCCATGTTAAACCTAACGATGTAAAGCTACCGTGAGTATAGTCATGCAATATAGGCCTAATGTAATGATATATTTAAATGATATATTTAAGTAAGTACTCCTGTGATCATCTCTATGGTCTGGCAGAAAGTATCCCAGTCTGAAACACTCAGAAGTAAAATAGTTAGCCTAAATATAAAACCCAAGACAACTCACAATTATCTCAAAATGTGTACGAAAACGAAAATCTTTGTCATATCTAATCTAATTTTAAAAAAATAATTGGAACAATTTTCAGGGTTTAAAAGGATATTTTCATCCAAAAGAATACATTTGCCCAAAAATTTGAAAAAAAAGTTGTTGGATACGAAAAGAAAAAGGTTTAAAAGGTCTGTTTGCTTGTTGTGACTGAATAGGCCTGTTTGCCAGATAAGGGGTTATTCATGGTCATTCATGGAGAATAATATGATAAATCTCGCTATTGCTAAAATAGACTTAAGAAGTTCATGATCCTTCACTGCAGACATATACAGAGGCTTGTGATGCAGTTATAGAACCTGTAGAATCCACAGACTGTCTCTGTATGTTCTTTCATGAAGAATCTCTATATGATATAGGTCATCACTCAACTGAGCTCTCATATACAATAAAAACCATAAGTAAACAATTTATTTTCATTTTCATTTATTGCATTTTCCATATTAGGACAAGTCAATAACAAGAGTAATAATACCATAACATGATTTATTAAATACGATAATTAAGCAGCAATAATTGAACCAAACCCAGATAATCTTAACTTAAATTATGTTTCATTAATGCATGATTAGACTGAATTTAATGATATATACACAACCCCAGGGAATATACTCAATCTATTCATAATCAAACAGAATTTTGGGCCATCATTTTTTAAAGATTTATAGCAGACTTTACTATAAAGATTGCACATTATTTCATATTAGGCGGGCGCGGTCGTCGGTTATACTAATAATTTCCAAATTAGACATACTGCTGATTCATCATGTTTCTTCCGCGTTCTGATTTTTGCGTGAACTAAGCGTCATGTCCCGTAACCTTGGTAACAAGGCGTTGATGGTAGCTGCTAAATCCTCCTGTGGTTCTTCCTTCTCACCAGCACCTGCACCGTCACCAGCAGCACCGCCACCTGCACCACCAGCAGCTTGAGCCTTCACTTGTCTCATCACCACATCTAATGGAAATAATGGAAACATTTGGCATGTACTACAGAACTATAGTGGGTCAAGAGTTAAAAAAAGTGATTTTGATTATATCAATTTTTTAAACTTTCAACGGAATTGGGTAAATTAATATTTGTGAAATGTTTTAGAGCATTTGTGAAATGTTTAAGATAATTTGAGAATCGTTTTAAAGATTTGAGGTAAACTAAAATCACGATCAGTAGTGGGGAAGTAGATCGCTGTATATCGAGGAACCGGAGATGTGGTTGATGTTGATATAGAAAAGCTCTGAATAAAGTTGATGTTGTTTATTCAGACTCAAGACTTTCGGGCTTCACGATGGAAGTTTTTAGAGTTTTTATGAGTTTCAAAAATACTGATTTCAGTAGAACTACTGAAGACTTTCATCCTTGCACCCACCTTGGCACTCTCTGAGCAGCTGCCTCTGCTCTGTGTTAAGGAACTGCTCCAGGAAGGTGAGTAGGTTGGGCACACACTTGCCTGGCGCATGCACCAGCGTCTGGGTGTGCACCGTGAACAGCAGCGTGGCCGCTAAGTGCAGCGCCATCGCTATATCCTCCTCACTCTTGAACTGTTCCACCAGGGCTTGGCGGTGAGCAAACACCAGTTGTCTGTAACACACATAATACATTATTACTATTGTCCTTATTCTGATTATCAACAAACTGTTCCACCAGCTGCCTGTAACACACAATACATTATTACTATTGTCCTTATTCTGATTATCAACAAACTGTTCCACCAGGGCTTGGCGGTGAGCAAACACCAGCTGTCTGTAACACATACAATACATTATTACTATTGTCCTTATTCTGATTATCAACAAACTGTTCCACCAGGGCTTGGCGGTGGGCAAACACTAGCTGCCTGTAACACATACAATACATTATTACTATTGTTCTTATTCTGATTATCAACAAACTGTTCCACCAGAGCTTGGCGGTGAGAAAACACTAGCTGCCTTTAACACACAATACATTATTACTATTGTTCTTATTCTGATTATCAACAAACTGTTCCACCAGAGCTTGGCGGTGAGCAAACACTAGCTGCCTTTAACACACAATACATTATTACTATTGTTCTTATTCTGATTATCAACAAACTGTTCCACCAGAGCTTGGCGGTGAGCAAACACCAGCTGTCTGTAACACACAATACATTATTACTATTGTTCTTGTTCACACAATACATTATTACTATTGTTCTTATTCTGATTTAACAAACTGTTCCACCAGGGCTTGGCGGAGGGCAAACACTAGCTGCCTGTAACATACAATACATTATTACTATTGTTATTGGGCATGCCCCCGGAACTCCGAAGGGCGTTGCATCTTCAGCGCAAAGCACACTCGGCTGCCTGTGAAAAACTAGGATTTGGGATCCTCACAGCTTGGCAACTCTACTTTATGTATTTTTCTCATTAGAGTAATCATCAGACCACAAGAGAAATAGAAATATGAAGTATGCATAATCAAATGTAGTTCAAATCCCTTATACTGTAGTTCATGAATACAGAATATTTCACCCGAAAGTAAGATATACGATCTGGTAAAACATCATACAAGACAGCATGAAATCGGTTTTTTTACTAACATTCCTGAGAAGGGTCTACCGACCCAATTCGGGTCGACCATACAGCTGCCCTCATGTCATTTTTATCAGCCTTTTCCTCTGTCCAGTTCATATTCCCCTCATATCAATTGGTGTCAGATGTATAAGTTTGACTGCTGGTACATGATACTAGTCGCATTTTTTAATATGATATCTATCAGATAGATAGATCAGATCTACTTATAAACAGTTGAACTTTCTGAATTAATTGAAGTATGGGCTTTCAATCGTTTTTGGGGCATAAGTAATAGTATTCAATCGTTGTGGCATTATGGAGTTAAAACGGAGGAAAATGATAACTTAAAGCAAGAGGTGAGAAGGGGGAAGGGGAGAAGAGGAGTAGGGGGAAGGATGAAGAAGGGAGAGGGTAGTCGTAAAAAAAGTTGAAAGTTGGTCGTAAAAAAAGTTGAAAGTTGGTCGGAAAAAAAAGTTAAAAGTTGGTCAAAAAAAAGTTGAAAGTTGGTTGAAAAAAAAGTTGAAAGTTGGTTGAAAAAACCGTTGAAAGTTTTTTGAAAAAAAAGTTGAAAGTTGGTCGGAAAAAAAGTTGAAAGTTGAAAGTTTTTTTTGAAAAAAAAGTTGAAAATTTTGAAAAAAAAGTTGAAAGTTGGTTGAAAAAAAAGTTGAAAGTTGGTCGAAAAAAAAGTTGAGTTTTTTTGAAAAAAAAGTTGAAAGTTGGTCGAAAAAAAAGTTGAGTTTTTTTGAAAAAAAAGTTGAAAGTTGGTCGGAAAAAAGTTGAAAGTTGAAAGTTTTTTTGAAAAAAAAGTTGAAAGTTAGTCGGAAAAAAAGTTGAAAGTTGGTCGGAAAAAAAGTTGAAAGTTGGTCGAAAAAAAAAGTTGAAAGTTGGTCAAAAAAAAAAGTTGAAAGTTGGTCGAAAAAAAAGTTGGTCGTAAAAGTCAGTCGTTCGTAAAAAAAAAAAGTCTGTTGTAAAAACAAAAAAGTAGTAAGCTAGGCTAGGATAAATAGTTTGTAACTTTCTTTTAAAATTTAGAATCTTTTTTTTTTTTAAATTTACTTTTATTCAATTAACCTTTTTGAAATAACTTTTCAATTAGCCTGCCCTCTTGGCACATTTAGTTTGTACTTTTAGTTTACTCTTTCATGGCAGCTGTCATGCATGAAAGTTGTTAAGTCTGCAGTGACATATCTAACCTGTCCCGTCCTGGTGTTATCACTTAACCAATTAGAAACGTGAACTGTCTTACATCACACAAGAGGTGCCGACTTCCAGACCACCAGAACAAAGCGTGCCGACTCCCAGACCACCAGAACAAAGCTTACCGACCAAGCTGGGTTTGTCAACATTGCCACGTGCAAAGTAATACCGTCCCCTCAGTCTAAAGTAAAGTGTTCTTCCAGAATTCAGGGATTCCCCTTCCTATCATGTCAACATACCTGACAGAACAACGTGTCTCCCCGAATAATAACAAAATATAATAAATAGCATTTGTGTTAAACGCCCAGGAGCTGGCGGAATATAAGGCAAATACAAAGAAAAAATTAAATTAATGTAAATATTTCCACTTGGACTCACCTTTCTTTCTTTTTGTCAGGTTTCTTTAGCATAACTTCTAAGTGCCCTGTATCACATACAGTCACTAGATGGCTGAAGAAGTCTTCCAGTGTCTGCAAGCACAGGGTAATAGAGACTAATAAAGTTTCAACCAGTTTTATATTCATGTTTTATAACAATCACCGTTTTTCAACAGAATCTTCCAGAATTTCAAGGCCATAGATTTCAATAAGATTCAAGGCCCATATAATGATTTTCCAGGCCCTTCGACCAAAGTGCCCATTTTCCAGGCCTTGAATTTATTTTTCCAAATTCAAAATGTACAATTGGCAGCTGTACACATTTAGTAAATTCTACTAAATTAGGCTGCAATTTGGTCAATACTAGGTAAATTTGAGTATATTCGGCATTGCATTGATTCTAGCAATCTGTTTGGTTAGGTTAAACTGTCTTTTGAACTTTATTTTCGTCTGAAATTTGGGTTATGTGAGGGGATTGGTGAAAGTGAATTGTACATTTTCTGGCAACTTCACTCATATTGTTACTTGACTCTCGTTTTTACAGAAGATTTGCTGTATATAAATACTAAATTAAAAAATAAATAAATAAATCTACCCACCTTGCCACCGAGCGATGTGTGTAGTTTAGTGAGGTTGGGTTTAGTCTCGTCATCGGGTAGATTACCTAAGATCCTTAATCTCACCTGAAGTAGAGAGAACACAAGGGATTAGTAGCACACAGTATTCAACATGTTGCAAGTACACATATAGGCACCAACCCCAGACACTCCCAGTCACAGGCCTTGTTAGAAAGCTTTCAGCTCATACCTGGCGGACAGGCAAAGTTAAACTTTATTATCCATTGATATAAGATTTTTTTTTAAATAAAAAAAAAGGTTGTTGAGAAGGGAGACTAAAACTTTGGAGTGATAGAAAAAGTGAGGCAAGGTTCGTTTTTTAACACACATATTCTAATTATTGGTCAAATAATTCTATAACAATTCTGCATAGTAAGCAATTTACAATATTGAAATTTATAATACTGAATTAAGAACCGCTGATTCCAAAAAGGTCGATGTTACTACACTGAAAACATATCCTGAGAAATCTACTCTAGTTTGCTTCCTTCGGTTTTTGACTTAAGATATAATAATGTTATCTGAAATTGTTATTCGTGAATCAATCCCAAATGATCCCCCTAAAAAAGGTTTCTAAAATTAATCATTCGCATAAAAAAATGGGAAAATTAGCAAAGTTTCAATCTAAAATGCAGAAAACTTTAGATTTGTCACCAATGTGCTGAGGTGTGAGAGGCTAGTCAGGTAAAGTGAGAAACTTCAGAAAGTGAGTATCTTCGAAAAATTTCAAGGTCATTTAATAGATTCTAACAGAATTCAAGGTCCATGAAATGCTCTTTTAGGCCCTTCACTACAATGCCCATTTTCCAGGCATTGAATTTAGTTTTTCCAAATTCAATGCTTTTTCAGGCCCTGCAGAGGCCCTGTATATATTTTTACAATTTTACCTGAAAATGTCGTCTGCTTTTAAACCAGTTTCTATGTGCCTACCTCGGGTGTCATTTCTGTGTCCTCCTTAATGGACATCATGTGCTGATTGGCCACCAGGTTGAATATGTGGTTAGTGATCTCTGAACAGACGGTCCGCAGCAGGTGCTTGGTAAACAACGGCCGCGACTCCTCTGTAACAACATTAATCATTAACGGTATATTGAGACTGGAATCGACTTTAAGACAAATAATGATGAGTTGAGTCAGGACTCAAAACAACTTTACAGTAATAGTAAATCACCAATACTTAAAAGAATTCACTCAAACCATAATGCGTATGGCACTGCCTAGTATCAGGTGTCTCAGCGGTAATCTTGTATACTTTTGCCATTTTGGTTGACACACATCTCCTGTGTGCTTTGCGTTGCAGGCCAATGTCAATGGAGACGGGCATTTTGAAAACGTTGAGGGGCTTGACATATGGAAATCCCATCTTGGGAATCATTTTGACTACCTAGTATGTTGATGTGAATGTTTTTCTCAATGATTAGGTTGTGTTTAAAAGGATGCGTTCATTCATAATGTTTACTGATCATTATAAAGGCAGTGTAGCCATACACTATGTCATTGTTGTGATGACCCTGGCGTCCATTTGCGGCGGCCCACGCCATCTGGTGTCAGTAAAAGACACATATTGGTCCAAGTGAATTGAGAAGAACATTCACATCAACTTACTATAGGTAGTCAAAATGATTCCCAAGATGGAATTTTCATATATCAAGCCCCTCAACATTTTCAAAATGCCCGCCTCCATTGACATTTGCCTACAACCAAAGTCGACCGGAAGTATGTGTGACAAACAAAATGGCAAAAGTACCCAAGATACCCGTTGATACACCAGGCGGCGCCATAGGTATTATGGGCTGAGTGGATAGGGGATTTACATAGCCGCCATTTTGAATCTTGATTCGCATGGAATTATGGGACTAATTGTACAGTATAAAATCTAGCTATAGAAAACATGTCATCTTCAGCATGGAATATTTATCAGTGCTCTAATGTCAATATCCATGTATTATACATGTTTCTATGAAATAAGCCTCCATCTTTCCCATCATGCATTTGATTTTCATAGATCATTCATACAAACTGTGATATTGGTGAAAACATTCTTGCAATTTTCAATAAAATGTTGCCAAATATTTGTATGTCAGATTTTATCAGAATCCATCCCAGGATGCACTGTATCAGACATGCGCAGTGGCACATGCAACTCCCCTATTACTAGCCCCTGGTTGCATTGTCTCTATACTGACCTGGGAAGAGCTTGATGGCCTTGTCAAAGAGTTGAGCATTGACCCAGAGTCCAGTGATAGCCTCGGTCTGGTGAGTGTGAGATTTCTTCATGGCTGAGTTGGAGGCTGAGCCCACGGACTGGAGGAAGACTGACTGGGCGACCTCCTGGTACTGAGTCCTCAGTGGTCTGACATGAGGCAATAAACTGTATTATACAACAGACTGAAGACTGACTGGGCGACCTCCTGGTACTGAGTCCTCAGCGGTCTGACATGAGGCAATAAACTGTATTATACATATATCAACAGACTGAAGACTGACTGGGCGACCTCCTGGTACTGAGTCCTCAGCGGTCTGACATGAGGCAATAAACTGTATTATACATATATCAACAGACTGAAGACTGACTGGGCTACCTCCTGGTACTGAGTCCTCAGCGGTCTGACATGAGGCAATAAACTGTATTATATCAACAGACTGAAGACTGACTGGGCGACCTCCTGGTACTGAGTCCTCAGCGGTCTGACATGAGGCAATAAACTGTATTATACAACAACAGACTGAAGACTGACTGGGCGACCTCCTGGTACTGAGTCCTCAGCGGTCTGACACATTAAAAACACTTTATTATTCATTTATATATATGGGTCCGATTTTCAGAAAATGTATGATTCAACTTCATCAATCCTCTCAAATAACCCAAATTTAAGACGAAAATCAGGTTCAAAATACAGTTCAATATAACCAGACAGATTTATGGAATGGATACAATACAGAATACACTCAGAAATACTCAATATTCATCATTTTTCACTCTAATTTAGCAGAATTTGAGAGATGTGCAGAACTGTAGAAAAACTGCATTTTTTAAAAATCTGACTCATATATGCATTTTATATCAATTAATGCATCTAAATACGCTGCATGCGCATACCATTAGGGAGATAAGCAACCCTCCCTCAGGAGCAAACCATAATAATAAGGATAACCTGAGAAACACATAGATACAACTTGTAGTGAGCGATAATAAGTGAAGTCATCATGAGACGGGATACACATGAGGACGTTTTAACAGCCCTGTAGCAAAAACAACTCAACAAAATCCTCCAACATTTCAGTCAAATGACTTTTAGATGAGTTGGAAAAGAATGGAAGAAAATGTAGAAAATAGGGAGATTTAGCAAATACAATGCCCCAACACAACACATCCACTAACTTTTAGTACAGTATTTCCGTTGTGGGGATATTTCGAGAGGTCTGCAATGCAGATGCCCTCGACCTAGCGCCTCTCGAGATGTCCCCACAGCGGTGGTAATGTACAAATAGTTAGTGGATGTGTTAGTGTTGCGTTGTGGTTGCTAAATCTCTCTATTATTTACTTTTTTACTGATGTTAACTGAGGATACAGCATTAAGTTACGTCTAAATAAGAGGACCAATATATTACTTACCTATAAAGGTTCTCTGCCACCTCCTCCAGCATCTCCTCAGGACATGTCTCTAGGTTCTTATCATTCTGTAGCTGCTCCAGTATCTCATCACTAGATAGGAACTCTATCTGTAGCCCTCCACCTGTATGTCTCTCCTCCACGTCCTCCTCCTGCCCCCCGCCCCCGCGCCCTCCTGTGTGGTACTTCTTCTTGGTAGACTTGGTCTTACTCTCACGTCCCTGTGTCCCACCGCCTTGTTTGCCACCTAGCGGAGAAAACAATAACCAATATTACAAATGTCTTAGGACTTGAATTTTGACACGAAAAGTTGAACCATGTTTTGTTTTTGTTTCAAACCTTAATTTATATTCAGTCTCCCCCCAAACCAAAGTAACCAATAGAACAAATATATTAGGACCTGAATTTTGTATCTTTTGACTCAAAAAGTTCAACCATGTTTTGTTTTTGTTTCTTTTACATTGAGTTCTATTTTTCTTACTCCAAGCATCCCTAAAATTTAGCGGGTCAATCGACCAGATATCTGGCATGATTACTCTAAACATACTATTCTAGAATCCTGTCCAGTATGTTGGGCAAGAAGCTAGAATTGTTGGAGCGAAAGGTGGGGGAAGTTGGGCACCTTGGGTGAAGGTATTATAGCAAGAACAGCATAGTATCGCGTATGAGGGGGGCTATATTCTCTGAGTATGGCCGAAAACAACGAGGCCGTAGGCCGAGTTGTTTTTCGGCCATACGAGGAGAATATAGGCCCCCAAAGACGCAATACTTTGCTATTCTTGCTTTTATTCCATGATTCTTACCCTAAAACAACTTTATTTGCATTAATTTCATCAAACTGTGTTATCCTTATACTCTCGAACGGTCATGACATCACTGTACAATACAGTGAGTTTATATTGTACACCTTGTGAGCGGCAAATATATCGATTATATTGTACACTCACGGCCAAATCATGGAATAAAGGCCTGCAAGTGATGTCTGAAATCCCCTATTGGTTGAATGTTTGACTATTTACCGGTGGCCTTCTTCCTCCTGTTCTCCTTCTTGTCCTCCTTCCTGGTGGAGTCCTCCACACTGGTGGCCTTGGCCTGGAGCAGCAAGGTCGCGTTCTTCTTGGCGTCCTGGTGGGCACAGATAGATGGAGGTTATTATTCAGTCCACACGGAGGAAGGTTGGGTCATGGAAACTGTTCATTTGTAACCACTGGGGGTGTGGAGGAGAGGAGAATTTTCAGGGAGGCATTTTTTTTTGCACAGACTCAGAACTACAATGATGTAGGCCGAGGGGGAGGGGGGTGGCAGGTCATGGAATTTTGCACAAGACTTTAAGAAGGGCCATACAATTTTGCACAAGAATTTTTTGCAAATTCTCCAATTCACCACAAACAGCCGAAGCCCCCAAACCAAGGGAATTAATACCTTTAGTTGCCGATCTTTGGATTCAACCTATTCGAGCCAGATATATAAGTAATCTAACCTGCTCAAGTAACATGGAATGAATGATCAAAATCGCCAGAATAAAGAGAGAAAAATCAGTGCTAAACCCAAGAGCTTGGGCAGTAACCTTAGTTCACTTCAAACACGCCAGGTGGCGCCACCAGTTCCATAGACATCAATAACAGGCCAGTCGGAAATGCCCACTTTTATAACGGCCCAGCATGGTGCAAACCAGGGCGGTTACATCCATCCAGCAAACCCCCAGAATCTAAAGAACTGCGACTAAAGAGCTATATTGGTCTGAAAGAACTATAATTGCCCTGGGAGGACATTATAGAGCCATAATGCACTGAGAGAACTATAACTGCCCTGGGAGGACATTATACAGCCATAATGCACTGAGAGGACTATAACTGCCCTTGGAGGACATTATACAGCCATAATGCACTGAGAACTATAACTGCCCTTGGAGGACATTATACAGCCATAATGCACTGAGAGAACTATAACTGCCCTGGGAGGACATTATAGAGCTATAATGCACTGAGAGAACTATAACTGCCCTGGGAGGACATTATAGAGCCATAATGCACTGAGAGAACTATAACTGCCCTGGGAGGACATTATAGAGCCATAATGCACTGAGAGAACTATAACTGCCCTGGGAGGACATTATACAGCCATAATGCACTGAGAGAACTATAACTGCCCTGGGAGGACATTATACAGCCATAATGCACTGAGAGAACTATAACTGCCCTGGGAGGACATTATACAGCCATAATGCACTGAGAGAACTATAACAGCCCTGGGAGGACATTATAGAGCCATAATGCACTGAGAGAACTATTACTGCCCTGGGAGAATATTATACAGCCATAATGCACTGAGAGAACTATAACTGCCCTGGGAGGACATTATAGAGCCATAATGCACTGAGAGAACTATAACTGACCTTATCAGCCTTGGCAGCCATGATGGAGTCAAACTTTGCAGCACACTGATGTAGGAACTTGTCACTGACGACCACGCTGTCAGCAAGCACATGACACTCGGCCTGCGCGCTGACACACTTCTTGAGTAGCTCTCCCGCATCGCCCTTACTGAACACACTGGGCAAGGATGGCTGCAAACAAACAGTACAAAAAAGGGTCTTCACGCTTCTGGACTGAAGAAATTCCAGGCCCATTTTAGTGATTTTTAAGGCCAATATCAAAGATGTTTTATAACCTTAATTCAAATTGAAATTCTTGTATAAACATATTACAACAACAGAATATTGATAAATCCAGTCCTATAAGTCATGATATGAGTAAATTTGGTAAGATTTGAATGAGAGTGCAGCTTCAATACTACCTGAGCTACCTCATCCCTTCCAAACCCACTCACTAACGTAAGTCAATTGCCTTGACTCTGGATGGATAACCTACCATGACATCGATCCATGAGCCAGTAGCGAGTGCCTCATCCACCTCTGCTGTGACCTGGTCCAGCAGCAGCCCCCCTGCAGCACATGTACTGAGGTACATGACTGACAGACCCTTCAGCCGCTTCTTAATAAAGTTCCTGTGGTCAGTGATACCCAGCCTCGTCAGCGCATCGTATTCTGTGGCGGGGAAAAGCAGAGTTGGTTTTTAATTTTCATGGAGTGAGTGAGTGAGATTGGTTGCTTTTCTCCCTTATCAACACATATAAAGGTTATATCAAGGGCGGGAGAGCTGAGAGGGAGGCAGTTTAGGATCTTGCCCAGGTAAAAGAGATAGAGAAGAAGGGAGAGAGAGACAGAAAGGCACTTTATGGTCATACCCAGGAAATAGAGATAGAGAAGAAGGGAGAGAGAGACAGAGAAAGAGACAGAAAGGCACTGTATGGTCATACCCAGGAAATAGAGATAGAGAAGAAGGGAGAGAGAGACAGAGAAAGAGACAGAAAGGCACTGTATGGTCATACCCAGGAAATAGAGATAGAGAAGAAGGGAGAGAGAGACAGAGAAAAGAGACAGAAAGGTTCTTTATGGTCATACCCAGGAAATAGAGATAGAGAAGAAGGGAGAGAGAGACAGAGAAAAGAGACAGAAAGGCACTTTATGATCTTACCCAGGAAATAGAGATAGAGAAGAAGGGAGAGAGAGACAGAGAAAAGAGACAGAAAGGCTCTTTATGGTCATACCCAGGACCAAATTTTCATGGAGCCCTTGTTGTGTCTTTATATTGAGCATATATTTAAGGTACATATTTATGTTTATAATTAGGGTAAGTGTTTGTCAACTTATATCTGGGTTTTGCTCTCGCACACAAGACTTATTGGTGATGTCCACGTGGAACTTTTCCTACTTCAAGTGGTTAAGGATGTTATACTAAAATACTTTAAGAAAATAAAGGAGTGAATTCTTATTATCTAGGGCCACTACTGTCAGAATATTTATTTGGGCAACATAACCAAACATATTTGTTATCAACACAAAACCAAATATATACTCAGATATACATTGTATTTATCATTTCTAATTAGCAGAATTTACCAAAATGTCTAAAGTTGCTGATTGTATATTTTCCAACTGATCTGACCTGTATGTTTAAAGTCCATGTTAAAGTCTGAGAACTGGTCATACAGTCACTCACCTAGGTAACCTCTATGTTAAAGTCTGGTCATACAGTCACCTAGGTAACTGTTCATGTTAAAAGAACATACCGCCTTCAGTACAATGATAGCCTTATCCCTATTTCTTGAGGTAAAATCAATGTCAGCTAGGTTCGAACATAATTATGGTGAATAATAAGAGTGCTGGAGGGCTTAGAATCTTGGATTATGATGTTTAATATAGGCAGACATCTTCGGAGAAGTTGTGACGTCACTCATGATAAAATCCGGCCAGTCATTCTAGTATAGGGAGTGCACTGTGGTCATTCTCCTCCTTCTACTGGAGTTTTTGCAACAATATATAGCAGAAAAAAGCATGTGCTTATTAAATCTGAAGGTCTAAATGCTATTGATGGCCAGATTTCACTTTCTGAAGTGTGATTTTATGAAAGAGAAGGTGTTTCGTAAGGAGTAAACAAAGTCTTGCTAACACCGGAACTGACAACACTCTAATCGCCCCCTCTTATCGCTCACAATAACAAGAAACTTTCGGGACTATACAGGGTTCATTTCAAACCATCTAAGTTCAAACAACCCCATAACAGTCTAGTTATATCCTCTCTCACTCACTATTAGCATAGAAAATGGCTTATTAGGGATCTGAAGGGAGGAAAACCTCATTCAAACTTTACCCAACCACGCCCACACTGCCTTTGGTCGATGCCGGGAGATGCCGGCATCAGCCTAGAATTTGGCTTTGATGACGTCAAAATCAAGGAGGATTCTGGGTATTATTCCCCAAAATGGCGGCAGTCATGAATCTTGAATCGAGTCTATTTCAGACGTTTCAAAACCTTCTATCAACGTATTAATAGATACTAGGGATATTTCTGAACTTCAGGTATGTTTTTATTTAATAAAAGAACCTATTGCGGCACCATTGTACTGAAGGCGGTACTTTATTTTAAAGTCTGACAACTGGTCATACAGTCACTCACCTAGGTAACCATGGTCATACAGTCAGTCACCTAGGTAACCATGGTCATACAGTCACTCACCTAGGTAACCATGGTCATACAGTCAGTCACCTAGGTAACCGTTCATGTTAAAGTCTGAGAACTGGTCATACAGTCAGTCCCCTAGGTAACCGTTCATGTTAAAGTCTGACAACTGGTCATACAGTCACTCACCTAGGTAACCATGGTCATACAGTCAGTCACCTAGGTAACCATGGTCATACAGTCACTCACCTAGGTAACCATGGTCATACAGTCAGTCACCTAGGTAACCGTTCATGTTAAAGTCTGAGAACTGGTCATACAGTCACTCACCTAGGTAACCATGGTCATACAGTCAGTCACCTAGGTAACCGTTCATGTTAAAGTCTGAGAACTGGTCATACAGTCACTCACCTAGGTAACCATGGTCATACAGTCAGTCACCTAGGTAACCGTTCATGTTAAAGTCTGAGAACTGGTCATACAGTCACTCACCTAGGTAACCATGGTCATACAGTCAGTCACCTAGGTAACCGTTCATGTTAAAGTCTGGTCATACAGTCACTCACCTAGGTAACCATGGTCATACAGTCAGTCACCTAGGTAACCATGGTCATACAGTCAGTCACCTAGGTAACCGTTCATGTTAAAGTCTGAGAACTGGTCATACAGTCACTCACCTAGGTAACCATGGTCATACAGTCAGTCACCTAGGTAACCGTTCATGTTAAAGTCTGAGAACTGGTCATACAGTCAGTCACCTAGGTAACCGTTCATGTTAAAGTCTGAGAACTGATCATACAGTCACTCACCTAGGTAACCATGGTCATACAGTCAGTCACCTAGGTAACCGTTCATGTTAAAGTCTGAGAACTGGTCATGCAGTCAGTCACCTAGGTAACCGTTCATGTTAAAGTCTGAGAACTGATCATACAGTCACTCACCTAGGTAACCATGGTCATGCAGTCAGTCACCTAGGTAACCGTTCATGTTAAAGTCTGAGAACTGATCATACAGTCACTCACCTAGGTAACCATGGTCATACAGTCAGTCACCTAGGTAACCGTTCATGTTAAAGTCTGAGAACTGGTCATACAGTCACTCACCTAGGTAACCATGGTCATACAGTCAGTCACCTAGGTAACCGTTCATGTTAAAGTCTGAGAACTGGTCATACAGTCAGTCACCTAGGTAACCGTTCATGTTAAAGTCTGACAACTGATCATACAGTCACTCACCTAGGTAACCATGGTCATACAGTCAGTCCCCTAGGTAACCGTTCATGTTAAAGTCTGAGAACTGGTCATACAGTCACTCACCTAGGTAACCATGGTCATACAGTCAGTCACCTAGGTAACCGTTCATGTTAAAGTCTGAGAACTGGTCATACAGTCACTCACCTAGGTAACCATGGTCATACAGTCAGTCACCTAGGTAACCGTTCATGTTAAAGTCTGAGAACTGGTCATACAGTCAGTCACCTAGGTAACCGTTCATGTTAAAGTCTGAGAACTGATCATACAGTCACTCACCTAGGTAACCATGGTCATACAGTCAGTCACCTAGGTAACCGTTCATGTTAAAGTCTGAGAACTGGTCATGCAGTCAGTCACCTAGGTAACCATGGTCATACAGTCACTCACCTAGGTAACCGTTCATGTTAAAGTCTGAGAACTGGTCATACAGTCACTCACCTAGGTAACCATGGTCATACAGTCAGTCACCTAGGTAACCGTTCATGTTAAAGTCTGAGAACTGGTCATACAGTCACTCACCTAGGTAACCATGGTCATACAGTCAGTCACCTAGGTAACCGTTCATGTTAAAGTCTGGTCATACAGTCACTCACCTAGGTAACCATGGTCATACAGTCAGTCACCTAGGTAACCATGGTCATACAGTCAGTCACCTAGGTAACCGTTCATGTTAAAGTCTGAGAACTGGTCATGCAGTCAGTCACCTAGGTAACCATGGTCATACAGTCAGTCACCTAGGTAACCGTTCATGTTAAAGTCTGAGAACTGATCATACAGTCACTCACCTAGGTAACCATGGTCATACAGTCAGTCACCTAGGTAACCGTTCATGTTAAAGTCTGAGAACTGGTCATGCAGTCAGTCACCTAGGTAACCGTTCATGTTAAAGTCTGAGAACTGATCATACAGTCACTCACCTAGGTAACCATGGTCATACAGTCAGTCACCTAGGTAACCGTTCATGTTAAAGTCTGAGAACTGGTCATACAGTCACTCACCTAGGTAACCATGGTCATACAGTCAGTCACCTAGGTAACCGTTCATGTTAAAGTCTGGTCATACAGTCACTCACCTAGGTAACCATGGTCATACAGTCAGTCACCTAGGTAACCGTTCATGTTAAAGTCTGAGAACTGGTCATACAGTCACTCACCTAGGTAACCATGGTCATACAGTCAGTCACCTAGGTAACCGTTCATGTTAAAGTCTGAGAACTGGTCATACAGTCAGTCACCTAGGTAACCATGGTCATACAGTCAGTCACCTAGGTAACCGTTCATGTTAAAGTCTGGTCATACAGTCACTCACCTAGGTAACCATGGTCATACAGTCAGTCACCTAGGTAACCGTTCATGTTAAAGTCTGAGAACTGGTCATACAGTCAGTCCCCTAGGTAACCGTTCATGTTAAAGTCTGAGAACTGATCATACAGTCACTCACCTAGGTAACCATGGTCATACAGTCAGTCACCTAGGTAACCGTTCATGTTAAAGTCTGAGAACTGGTCATACAGTCACTCACCTAGGTAACCATGGTCATACAGTCAGTCACCTAGGTAACCGTTCATGTTAAAGTCTGAGAACTGGTCATACAGTCAGTCACCTAGGTAACCGTTCATGTTAAAGTCTGAGAACTGATCATACAGTCACTCACCTAGGTAACCATGGTCATACAGTCAGTCCCCTAGGTAACCGTTCATGTTAAAGTCTGAGAACTGGTCATACAGTCACTCACCTAGGTAACCATGGTCATACAGTCAGTCACCTAGGTAACCGTTCATGTTAAAGTCTGAGAACTGGTCATACAGTCAGTCACCTAGGTAACCGTTCATGTTAAAGTCTGAGAACTGGTCATACAGTCACTCACCTAGGTAACCATGGTCATACAGTCAGTCACCTAGGTAACCGTTCATGTTAAAGTCTGAGAACTGGTCATACAGTCACTCACCTAGGTAACCATGGTCATACAGTCAGTCACCTAGGTAACCGTTCATGTTAAAGTCTGAGAACTGGTCATACAGTCAGTCACCTAGGTAACCGTTCATGTTAAAGTCTGAGAACTGATCATACAGTCACTCACCTAGGTAACCATGGTCATACAGTCAGTCACCTAGGTAACCATGGTCATACAGTCAGTCACCTAGGTAACCGTTCATGTTAAAGTCTGAGAACTGGTCATATCACTCACCTAGGTAACCATGGTCATACAGTCAGTCACCTAGGTAACCGTTCATGTTAAAGTCTGAGAACTGGTCATACAGTCAGTCACCTAGGTAACCGTTCATGTTAAAGTCTGAGAACTGGTCATACAGTCAGTCACCTAGGTAACCGTTCATGTTAAAGTCTGAGAACTGATCATACAGTCACTCACCTAGGTAACCATGGTCATACAGTCAGTCACCTAGGTAACCGTTCATGTTAAAGTCTGAGAACTGGTCATACAGTCGAAGAATTCAGGGTCATTCTCCAATGAATATTTAGGGTCAGGGATGCCAGTTGGGGTCTGTAAAATTGACTGAGAATATTTAGAGGCTTGTTGGGGTGATACAAATCGCTATTCTACCTTCATATATTGCCAAGCTCCACACACTGGCAAAGCCTCATGCTCTGCTCTTAGACTTCGGTGGATTCACCCCTCCTCCAAAGCAAAGGAAGGGTAGGCAGTCGGCAACATATTCCTATCAGCGTCACCCAGGAGACAGCATGTATGTCCATGTAATATCCACAACTCTTCATTTAACGCTATCAAAGTCATTGTAAGATGATATCAAATAGATATCCAGATATTTATCTCAGTGTGAATTATGATCTACTTGGCCTTGGTCCATTCAAAACACGCGGTGATCCGAAGCAGGCTAGCTCCGGGGTGAATGGAAATGCTGGGCTGTGATTGGCTGATAATCACAAAAGTAAATCTATAATTTTTCTTTTCGGAATTTTCTGGTAAATAACATAAGGAGGGGAAGTTAGGATATGATTGTGATCATGTCTTTAATTTAACATTTATTTTAAACTGCTTTTAGCAGCTCGCAACATGTGCTAAATATTAACCAATGGGTGAACAGTATTCACTAGCACTGGCTGCCCGGTGCAGTTAGACGTGCCTCAGTCAGGAATCTACTCGGGACAGACCGTATGCTAGAGAGCACTGACGGGCCATGGAGCAGTGGATGGCCGACGAGTGGCAAATGAGGGGGTCATATCCCATTGAAATGTTCAGTACAAAATGCAGTCAGTCAGAGCCTGGTTAGGCTAAGCTTGGGCCTCAGAAGTGTTCGAAATGTGGCACTATGAAGGCAAAATAGCTATTGATATCACAACCAATGGGAAAATCTATATTACATATTATATTTTCAGAGAATTTTAACAAAATAATCGAAATTATGGAATTGACTGATTTCAGTCACCAGACTGAGAAATGGCATCCCTGTAGGGTCAGCAGTTGAGCGAGAAATGAATCAACCAACAAACAGAGATGTGTGTTTCAAGCCGAGTACCGAACCAAGTTGAATAAATTTCCAACTTTTCAAAGTTTAAGCCAGAATTTTACAGTCACTCACCTAGGTAACCGTTCTGGTTGAAGAAGTTGTCCACCCAGGCATTCTGTGCATCTGAGTAGACGGCGGGTATGTACACTGCCTTGTCCTGCCGGCCCCCGCTTATACTGCCTCGCAGCTGGTCCGTGTGCACAAGCTCCTCTACTATACCTTTAATAGATTAAAGTATCAGTCATTTATTGATTATTTGATTGCACTAGCTTCTCACTATACCTGTAAGATTAAAGTATTGATTGATTGAGACTAGTTCCTCTACTGTATCTTTAATAGATTAAAGTATAATTGTCATTTATTGATTGATTGATTGGACTAGTTTCTCTACTGTACATTTAATAGAGTAAAGGATTGATTGTGATTGATTGGTGATTGTACTAGCTCCCCAACTATACCTTCAATCAGCGTTCGAAATAAGAGCTTGCTCGGGCCATTTGGCAAGTAAAAATCGTTCCGGGCAAGCTGTTTTGGCCTTGAGTTTGCCCAACAAATTAAACATTGGCCAGCTGTTAGCTGAAGATCAAAAGTTGAATAATTCAGAAGATTTATGTAAATTCCTTATAGTGTATATATATAATGCTGGACCTGATGATATAAAATACTTACTGTAGAAGTATTTCTCTGGAACACCCAGTTGGTTCACCAGGCTCATAATGGGGGTAGGTCTGAAAAACAAATCCAGTGATATAATAAATTTCTTGACAATCGGGTACGTTTTACCATTGGTAGAATTAAGAGAAATATAAAACATAAATAGAAAACAAATGTGTAATAAATTTGAATTTAGGCGCTAAACTAGGTAAAAAAACCATTGACACACATAACTCACTAATGACATACGCACTGTGCATAACTCACTCTAGATACGTTGTTCTCAGAGCAATGCATACTGTATACGTATTAATCAATAAATATTTGCGCAGTATTTATTTCCGCTATTTTACCACACCAACCATTGTGCGTGAAGATAAACCCTGCGCGAAAATTATAATTATTGCATAAATAATGTTTGTGGCTTCCTTGTGTAGTTCCATATTAGGGTCAGATTTTCAGAAAATGTACAATTGGCAGCTTTACACATTTAGTAAATTCTGCTAAATTAGGCTACAATTTGGTCAATACTTGGTAAATTCGAGTATATTTGGCATTGCATTGATTCTATAGCAATCTGTTTGGTTAGGTTGAACTGTATTTTAAACTTTATTTTCGTCTGAAATTTGGGTAACTTGAGAGGATTGCTGAAGTTGAATTGTACATTTTATGAAAATCCGACCCATTAGTTGATTTGAACTTAATCTTTCCTCACTAAAAGTAAGGTAACAGTGGGAATACATGGGATTTAATTCCATAAGCATGTTGACCTTTTCGTCACATTAATTCTATAATTTCTGTATCCTTGGTGATGAATAAACAATTTTCTAATCTAATTTAATCTAAATCTTGCTGCGCGAATTTTAGTCAGCGCGAAAAGGTGTGAAAGCACTCAGTGCGCTGAAATTTATCTGCGGGAAAATAAATACCTTTACAGTATATAATAATTACTGTGAACGTATTAATGTTCGCGCCGTATTTATTTTCGCGCACCCACCTTTGTGCGTGAAAATAAATCCTACGCGAAACGTATATATTGCATGAACAAGGAGTGAGACTTCCTTACTGCGCAAATTTAAATCCACGCGAAAAGGTCTCAAAGTACTTAGTGCGCGAAAATTGATCTGCGCGAAAATAGATACGTTTACAGTATAAAAGAGAGAAGTTGTACCTGGTGACGGCGCTGAGCACACCCCTGATCTTAGACCTCTGCCTGTTGACGAACGCCTCCGTGTAGATAACGTTAGAGTCAGAGCTGTCGATCTGGCCGTGAATGATGGACCCCAGGCGGGCGGACAGGCTCTGTCAAACAGCAACACATGGTGGGTTAGAATCATATTCAGTGCAGCAAGAAATACGAAATAAATGAGTATCACAATATCCTGTTTCAGTGACATACTGTTTATATTTCGTGTTGAGTATCATGATCCGTGAGAGACGTTATTGGGTGAAGTCACCAGAAAATGTACAATTCACTTTCACCAATCCTGTCAAATAACCCAAATTTCAGACAAAAATAAAGTTCAAAATACAGTTCAACCTAACCATATAGATTGCTAGAATCAATGCAATGCCGAATATACTCGAATTTACCTAGTATTGACCAAAGTGCAGCCTTATTTAGCAGAATTTACTAAATGTGTACCGCTGCCAATTGTACATTTTCTGACGATCTGACCCAATTATGGGAAACCACTACTCACCCTATTGACCACAAGAATGTAATCTGTCTACTAGGCTGTATTATTTCTCATTACCATCATTTCATTCACCATTCTGTATTAATAATTTCTATGTTTAACCTTTTCCAATTTTGTAACAGTAAAATAACAAGAGAAACTGGTTCTATAAAGTGAACTTCAGTTATAGTTATATAAATGGCCTTATTTGAACAAAATAAATAAAAAAAATAGTACAATCCACCAACTCGTACATCTATGTTAAGCATTACAGGGCAAAACGTAAACCAACGCACTGGCATAAGTGTGCGGTATAATGTTAACTAAACCTGAATAAAAACCGGTTAAAAAAACGATGTGTACTATGCTTGGGACATTGCATTATAGTAAGAACTAAGTCACAGGAACAAACAACTCCCCTGGCCACCACGACTATAGTCCCCCTATAACGTATATGGGTCAGATTTTCAGAAAATGTACGATTCACCTTCATCAATTCTCTCAAATAACCGACATTTCAGACAGAAATGAGCTTCAAAATGCAGTTTAACATAACAAAACAGAAACTTTAAATCCATGTGATCCCAAATATACACAGATATACCCGGTATTCATCATTTTTCAGCCAAATTTAGCAGAATTTTCTGAATGTGTAGAGCTGCCAATTGTACATTTTCTGAAAATCTGACCCATATGTCACAGAACCAACCTCATGTATAAAGTCCGCCGGTAGATTATACTTCTTGGTGAGTTCTGCGATCGTCACTTGCCCAGATTCTTGGAGCAAATCATCGATTTCTTCCCCCACGGCGTCGAGATACGACCTGAAATAACGTTATAGTTTTTACGATCGAGCTAGAGAATATTTTGTGTTGCCTTATTTTGTTTTAAAAACAAACAACACATTATTAGAACCTCCTCTGACAAATCGACTAAGACCTTAATAATCATCAACGACAATGATTCGGTCATATTACGAAAATTAAGTGACAAACTTGACAATTGAAACGTATCACGAATGTGAAATTTTGTCAATAAAAGTTTTTTAAAAAAAACGACAACATTTCTTGGTAGTGACAAGAAAAATTAGATTCCACCCCAACCTCAGGAGCCCTAATTTTACTTATAAAAATCTTATATTTATACAATTATTACTTTCATATGTGCTTCATAAAACATCTACTCATATTTTGCAAACCATCGTTTCATGTATATAAAAACGGAACCTACCTGTAAAACATCTACTCATATTTAGCAAACCATTGTTTCCTATATAAAAAGAAACGGAACCTACCTGTCAATAAGTTGTCCCAGCTGAAGGGTGATGTCTGGATCTGACGACACAACCTCGGCCACATTGGCCTGGATGTGGGACAAGTCAACATTGAGGATCTGATGTAAGTCCACTATATTGATCCGACCTGGGAAACAGGGAAAAGTACATTATAAATACTCTAAAGACTATAATGTTTATGCTATTTGCCCAAAAAAATCTTTAGCTTCCTTAGTGGTGTGTTTGCTTTAAGCAACGCAGCGTGAAAAAAAAACAATTTAGTGGCAATGCTGTGGGCAGGGATGCAAGTTAGGGTATTAAAAATTGAAGGAAATCTTTTTTTTTTGTGGTAAAAATAACTTTTATTCAAGGTACCTGCCCTCTAGCTCATACATTTCTACCGCTCTCGCGTACGCCTAGCCTAAGTATGAAGAAAATCTTTTAGCGCTCTATGATGTCAGACCATCCATGGGTTCTCCCAACAAGAAAATTTTGAAATATACATATACATACATATTCATATATGTAACTGTGTTATGATAAATAAAAGTATTTCTCAATTCAATTTAAATGATGCCTTCAGTGGGCCCATCATTCACACATAACTCTACGGTATATTATACCAGCCAGCTGCTAAGCTCTGAATGGCCAGATTAAGTAGTTCTAGCGGCCTGACCTCAAGGGAGCACGGCAGACAAAGCAGGCAGTGGGTCGGTCAGCTCTGGGGGAGATCGGACAAGCATTGGTGTTAATGAACGGTTTTCTTATACATTAAATTTTAACCATTTTTATAGGTAATTGGAGGGATAAATAGGAAATTAATCTATTCATTTTAGTAATGATGGGGTTGAAGGAAATCTGTCAGGTGAAGGACAACTTGCATCCCTTTGTGACTTTGTAACAGTGACTGGCAGTTTCCACGCTGTTATGTTTAGCTTAAATCTGATTAGGAACGAACACACTGAGGAGTATGGCAATTTAAAATGATATAATGTAATGAAATGGTTATAAGGCAAGATTAAATATGCATGTATATGATTCCTAGTAGCGTATATATATCCAAATAGAAAAGGATACCGAGTGAGAGATTTTTGTTTATGATTTTAATTTAACTGGGATTACAGATCTAATTTCATCCGATCCCAGTTGATCCCCTTAAGCACATTTACCTTTTCGTTTCATAAACAAATAATCTTAATTATAATGAACATCAATGCTGAGGACATTACCTCCTTTGACGACGAGTTCCTCTTTGATTTCCTTGCAGAGTTCTGCTGGTGTGAGGTACTCCTTACCGTCAATAGTATAGATGACATGGATGAGGGACAGACGAATCAGCTCCTGCACAATCTCTACACAGTTCCGCTCTGACAGCCTGAAATAATGTCCAGAGGCAGATTTTATTTGTGAACGTAATGGTCGAAAATGTTTGATAAATATTCAGTCCAGAATGTTAAGTCCACTGGGTACCATTTAACCAACGTGACCAAACTAGCGCCTGATGAGACCTCTTAAGGTCGAAACCACATCAAACACCCCCTTGATGGACTTATAATTATAACTAAACAATACTTATTTATTTCATCAAATTATGACAGTACTACATCAGTTATGTACATATAGAGGCCCTCTCGACCTCGGAAAACCTCACTCAGAGTTAATGACAACGACGATGAGGTCATAATTGGGTGTTACCATACTCGCTAAGCAACAACAACGTTGCCTAGGTGAGATACGGTAGTACGTTCGTTCTTGAGGCTTCAGCCTCAGTTGTGGTAGCGCTTCTCGGGCAACAACACGTTCCCCAGAGGGAGATTTTAGAAACAAAACATGTTTAACCTTGGTGTATACCTTGGTCAGTAGTATAACGATGGTTATATCCAGGTGATGGATCTTAAGCCTTTAGCTTCGATTTTATCTCTATTGTTTATGATTCAATTGATGTTTTGCTTTTCTCCGAAATATTGATTCCTATGTATATGTACATAGCCACATATTTGTAGAATTATATCTTGACGTATCGAACTTATAATGTTATTTTAATCTTTTCCCCTCAGCTAAAACTGAGAATAGTGTATGAAAGCATAATGTCTCTGGCAGAATAAACACATTTAAAACAAACCAACATATTAATTTTGAACCTAGTTTTTATTGTAAATTTGAATGTTGAGAATTTTGAAATTCACACAACGCCGCAGGGGTGGTTATTTTAGTGCTTTTATCTATTTTCATTCATTTCAATTGTTTTGGTAATCTAGTTCCTGATAGGTTGGTCTGATTTTTTTTAGTAATTTAAATGGCATAGACCTGCGCACCTATTAATTATTGTTATTTCTATCGTATATTTTTCTATTTAGACTTTTTTAAATTAGTTATCCTCAGTTTTTGATATATGTAACATTAGCAACCTTTTGTATACCGGTACTCTGCATCTGTGTTGCTGTAGTAATTTCAAATTGTGATACTAGAATATTTGTATAACCTTTCTTTAATTTTCATAATCTTGTCGGCAGCCTGGATTTTGCTGAATAAAAATCTTTAAATACAAAGGCACCATTATTTTCAACGTGTAATATCGGGTAGATTCTGACGGATATTTAATAAAAAATATTGAGTCTTCTAGGACTCGGAGTGAGCGTTTTTAGTGTGGAAATCTATCGTCTCTCCTCCTTGTACCTGATCGATTTTGCTTCAGGAGTGTCTGAAGCACATCGAATTAGGTTGATAATAGAGATAGATATGGTTTCCCATTTATGGGGGATGAATTGAAAAGGGATCCCAGAGAAGGGCACCGTATGAAGCACGTCCATGGTGGACACTACGTTTTTACATTTGAATGATAATATCGTTGTTAAATGTTTTGGCCCGTAAGCGAATAAAAAAAAAAAAAGAAGAAAGACCACCGTTATGGTGATCTGGGGAGCACTCTTTGAAATGTTTAATATTACCAGGATGTACCTAGCTCCAACACCTGAATAAAATTGAATTGAAAAAAAAAAGAAAAAAAAGTTCAGGTTTATGACCGCTTGAATCTTCGTTATCAAGAGCTTATATGGCCTAAATGTATGTGTATACAATAGTTTTATTTCATTTTTTGCATATACAATAATTCTGGAAAATGGGCGTATACCCTCTGTAAGTTACGGTAGGCCTACTGAGTGTAATATAAATATACAGGTCTTCCGGATTCCCTGAATAGGCCTATCATTTGTTTGTTTCAAAGTCATTTTGTGTCGATGAATGTCTCTATAAATTGTATCGTTTTGTTTCATTTCATCACTTCACTTCTTGATTCTAGTTCTTAGCATCTAACAATAATGTTTCTTTTAATATTATGATCTATACTATAGTTGTGAAGGCAGTTTAAATTTAATTGAAAATACATGTTCACAAGAGACCTGGCAAGGCTGATTCCCCTGGGGTTTTTTAATACAGTTATGCTGTCTATCTATGATCGGAGATCCTTACAAAGTAGCGGGCTTGCATTCACCTAGATATGGACAATCAGTTTAGATCAACACTAGCATTCAACAGCTGTACAGGCCTCTCTAAGTTCTAGTGTCAATACGAGCAGGCTACACGTTGCAATCATTAGCTACCGTAGGCGGAGTGGTCCCGGTCGGGAAGAGCCGGTAAACAAATGTCTACGGCCTGACATATAAGATATCATTCCATCTCCTTTTGGACAATGGTAGATCTCAAAGTTTTCTCCAATCTGACAACTTTTCTTACCTCTGCGTTGTACTACTGAGCTGTGCACGTTGAAAATCTGCTGCCAACCGCTTGATTTCTTCCCAGTCGGCCGCCATTTTGGTTTTTGTGTCGTACTGATTTGAAACCAGATGGCGCAATGGTAGTTTAGTGTGATTTCTTACACTA
>CALNXF010000038.1:0-37899 GCA_942159475.1 Sthenelais limicola | reverse complement strand
CAGGTACAGGAGCAGGTACAGGAGCGGGTACAGGAGCGGGTACAGGAGGAGGGTACAGGAGCAGGTACAGGAGGGTGTACAGGAGGACGGTACAGGAGCGGGTACAGGAGGAGGTACAGGAGGGGGTACAGCAGCAGGTACAGGAGGGGGTACAGGAGGGGGGTACAGGAGCAGGTACAGGAGGGGGTACAGGAGGGGGTACAGGAGCAGGTACAGAAGGAGGTACAGGAGCGGGTACAGAAGTAGCGTACAAGAGGAGGTACAGGAGCAGGTACAGGAGGGTGTACAGGAGGAGGTACAGGAGCAGGTACAGGAGCAGGTACAGGAGCAGGTACAGGAGCAGGTACAGGAGCGGGTACAGGTGGAGGTACAGGAGCGGGTACAGAAGTAGGTACAAGAGGAGGTACAGGAGCAGGTACAGGAGGGTGTACAGGAGCAGGTACAGGAGCAGGTACAGGAGCAGGTACAGGAGGGGGTACAGGAGGAGGTACAGGAGCAGGTACAGGAGGGGGTACAGGAGCAGGTACAGGAGGGGGTACAGGAGGGGGTACAGGAACAGGTAAAGGAGGAGGTACAGGAGGGGGTACAGGAGGGGGTACAGCAGCAGGTACAGGAGGGGGGTACAGGAGGGGGTACAGACAGGAGCAGGTACAGGAGCAGGTACCAGAAGTACAGGAGCAGGTACAGAAGGAGGTACAGGAGCATGTACAGGAGCAGGTACAGAAGGAGGTACAGGAGCAGGTACAGGTGGGGGTACAGTAGGGGGTAAAGGAGGGGGTACAGGAGGGGTTACAGGGGGAGGTACAGGAGCAGGTACAGGTGGGGGTACAGGGGGTGGTACAGGAGGGGGTACAGTAGGGGGTAAAGGAGGGGGTACAGGAGGAGGTACAGGGGGAGGTACAGGAGCAGGTACAGGTGGGGGTACAGGGGGTGGTACAGGGGGTGGTACAGGAGCAGGTACAGGAGGGGGTACAGGAGGGGGTACAGGGGGAGGTACAGGAGCAGGTACAGGAGCAGGTACAGGAGCAGGTACAGGAGCAGGTACAGGAGCAGGTACAGGAGGGGGTACAGGAGCAGGTACAGGAGCAGGTACAGGAGCAGGTACAGGAGCAGGTACAGGAGCAGGTACAGAAGGAGGTACAGGAGCAGGTACAGGTGGGGGTACAGTAGGGGGTAAAGGAGGGGGTACAGGAGGGGTTACAGGGGGAGGTACAGGAACAGGTACAGGTGGGGGTACAGGGGGTGGTACAGGAGGGGGTACAGTAGGGGGTAAAGGAGGGGGTACAGGAGGGGGTACAGGGGGAGGTACAGGAGCAGGTACAGGAGCAGGTACAGGAGGGGGTACAGGAGCAGGTACAGGAGCAGGTACAGGAGCAGGTACAGGAGCAGGTACAGGAGGGGGTACAGGAGCAGGTACAGGAGCAGGTACAGGAGCAGGTACAGGAGCAGGTACAGGTGGGGGTACAGTAGGGGGTAAAGGAGGGGGTACAGGAGGGGTTACAGGGGGAGGTACAGGAGCAGGTACAGGTGGGGGTACAGGGGGTGGTACAGGAGGGGGTACAGTAGGGGGTAAAGGAGGGGGTACAGGAGCAGGTACAGGAGCAGGTACAGGAGCAGGTACAGGAGCAGGTACAGGAGGGGGTACAGGAGCAGGTACAGGAGCAGGTACAGGAGCAGGTACAGGAGCAGGTGGGTCAGTTTTTTCAAGTGTGCTGTTTTCTTATTCATGGAGCTTGGGTAATGGTCAAAATTAAATTTAACAGAAATCATCTTTTCTCTATCAAATCGTCATATTCTGGTTCTAAGATTGCAGGAAAACTTTATTCCAACAAAATCGGACCAGTGGTTGGGCTCTTTATGGCCCATTAAAAATGGACCTCCCCAAAATTCTCACATACCATGTCCCTCTTTAAGTTGGAAAAATGTGAAATCATGATTTTAATAAAAGTTATCAACCAAAATGTGAGAAAAATCGGCCATTTATTATTTTTGACCGTTATCATGGGATCCCAGATTTTTGAGACCCTACACAATACTTGTTCAGAATGGCAATAATACATAAAAATCGACTTTCATTGATTTTTACATCAATTTCATGTTTTTCTTTTATCACTTCCTTTACAAATAACCTCACAGACTTAATATGCATAGTTTCTGCTCCATCATTACTACCTCACTTCCTGACATCTATTACCATCAGTTGAAGACATTATTTTTGGTGTGAAATATCCATGCCCTTCACCAGGCTATGGAGAAACTTATTTAAATAGGGACATCTTACGTGAGAATTTCACCTAAAAGTTCCAACTTGTATATTTGTAGGCTAATAATCTCGTTTATGCACCTTTTGCAACTCTAATTTCACTTGAAAGGCTAAAGTCTCATCAGCTCATGCTAATCAAGCAAATAAAGTGAGGAAATAGGCGAATTTACCATATTTTACAGGATTTTGGAAAATATAAAATATCACATCATGAGAAATACCACTATTCTACAAAATGAACCAAAAATAAATAATTTACCCAAGTGAAAATGATCTAATATGATACAGACGCATGTCTTAGGCCTAAAAATCTATTTAAAACATATATTATGGTCAGTTCTGTAGAAAAATGTTTAATTCTCACGTAAGAGGTCCCTACCAGCAGGTAGTATAATAAGTTCATTTTGCTCTAATAAACTAAATTTTACTGTTGTTTTAAATGGATCTCTGGTGCTTAGCCACATGTACATTATATATCAGTTCGATTCCACTTGGGTAAAAATATATTTTGGGTTATTTTGGAGAAAAAGAGATAATTCTCACATAAGAGGTCCCTACCTTGAAGTAGCAAATTAGACATTTTTCATCATCAAACTATGTTGTACTGTTATTTTGAATGAATTCCAAGTGTTCAACACATGGGCGATGTATAATTAAATCGATTCCACAAGGAGAGAAATATATTTTTGGTCAATTTTGAAGAAAAATCATAAATCTCACGTACAAGGTCCCTACTGGCAGTAAGCATCATAAGGTAGTTTTTTCTATCAAACTACATTTTAACTGTTGTTTTAAACAAATTTCTGATACACAGACAACTATACTTTATATATTAGATCAATTCCACTTCGGTAAAAAATATAATTTTTGTTTATTTTGCAGAAAAGTGATAAATCTCACGTGCGAGGTCCCTATTTCGAAATGACATATTAGGCATGTGTTCTCTATCAAACTATGTTATATAGGTTGTTTTGAACGAATTATTAGCTTTGGCCACATACACATTATATATCAAATCGATTTCACTTGCAAAAAAAAATTTGGGGTCAATCATTTTGTATTAAAGTGATAAATCTCACGTATAGGGTCCCTACTGGCTGGAAGTTTAATAAAGCCTTTTTGCTCTATCAAACTACAGATTATGTTTTTTCCCAAGTGAAATCGATCTTATATATATTGTATATGTGTCCAAACCTTAGAATTTGATCAAAAGAACAATACAACATAGTTTGATATTGGAGAAAGACCTAATACTCTACTTCAAAATAGGGACCTTGCACGTGAGATTTTATCTCCTTTCTACAAAATAAACCAAAAATATATTTTTACCTAAATGGAATTGAACTAATCTTCAATGTATAGGTGTCTATGTGTCAGAAATCTATTTAAAACAAAAATAAAATATATTTTCAAAGAACAGAATGGCTTTATGGTGCTACCTGCCCATAGGGACCGTGTACGTGAGATTTATTGGTTATCATCAAAATGGGCCAAAGGTAAATGTTCCCCAAAAGTGGAATCAATGTAATATATTTTGTACCTGTGTCAGGATATCAGAAATAGATTTTAAACAATAAAACATTGTAATTTGATAGAGGGCCTAGGCTTTTATTTTGTTACATTCTCAGAGGGACCTCTTACGTGAGATTTATTAATTCCACCATAATATCTCAGAGATCAAACAGATCAAATTTGACCAGTGCCGGTCAAAAGGTATCAACCACTGCAAAAGGTTTTAAATGGATTCCAAACACTTCAAGTAATCATATCATATGGAAATTGTGTCTGCAATGTAATGTTTGCATTGAATATGCCTTCATATTTTGTTGGGACTTGTACGTGAGAATATTAAATATTTAGCAAGATTGGCATTTCTGTGGATAATTGGTACATTTTTCAAAATGAAAAGATGGTTGTGTCAATGTAGGGGCTAGAGGGATTAGGGGATGCCTGTATGAATACTTTCCATTTATTACTGAAATAATTATGACTAATTATGAATTACTCACGTAAGAGGTCCCTTCTTGTTGGAAAAATGGGTTTTAGACATTAAGGTAATGTACAGGCAAAAGTTGACAAACTAGAACATTCAAATTTTAGTATACGATAAAGCATATATACAAGGGTATATTAGGGTAATTTCATGATTTTTCAAGAAATATAACTATTATTGCGACTGGGTATAAAAACGGGTCATCGTACGTGAGATTTATGGTTGGAATTATTCAAATTGATCTGGTGTGAGGTGGCTCATAAATATTAAGTAAAAAACAATTAGGGGAGACACTTTTGATACAGGACTATCCAATAGGATCAGATTGATATGAATGATTAATGTCTAGAACATATGCTACATCTTTCAGTAGGGGGTAAAGGAGCAGGTACAGGAGGGGGTACAGGAGGAGGTACAGGAGCAGGTACAGGTGGGGGTACAGGAGCAGGTACAGGAGCAGGTACAGGAGGGGGTACAGGAGCAGGTACAGGAGCAGGTACAGGAGCAGGTACAGGAGGGGGTACAGGAGCAGGTACAGGAGCAGGTACAGGAGCAGGTACAGGAGCAGGTACAGGAGCAGGTACAGGTGGGGGTACAGTAGCAGGTACAGGAGCAGGTACAGGTGGGGGTACAGGAGCAGGTACAGGAGCAGGTACAGGAGGGGTGCAGGAGGGGGTACAGGAAGGGTAAGGAGCTGGTAGAGTACAAACCCCCCTCTCTCTGCCCCTCTCCCAACCTCTGCCCCTCCACTCCCCCCCCCCTTCCCCTCCCCCCCCCCCCCCCCCCTTCCCCCCCTCCCCCATACCCTACTTCCCACTGCCTATATCTCATACACATGCAACACCCCGCTCCCTATATCTCAGTCCCGCTCAGTACCACCCACCAACCCCTCCATACAGAATGAACCCGTCCACATCACTCTAGTACCAACCACCGCCTCAAGACGGAGCTCTCTCTCCCCTAAGTCACGTGACATATGGGTCCTGGAGTCACGTGATGACAAGCTTTCCCACAAGTCATAGCGGTGGGTGAGAGCGAGGCAATAGAGCAAAGTGCGCTGGTTATATGGCAATAACCACAGAGGGACTGTCCCAACACAATATTGTCCTGCTTTTATGGCTATAACCACGTGGGACTTTCCCAGCCTGTGAAGTGATGATCACAGGCCTGTATACAGCCGTTACTACTGGCGGCAGCCAGTGATTCTAGCCTCAACAGCACATGTGTATTATACATGTATTATACTGTTATATTATAGTGTTATATAGTGTTATATATGTATTATACTGTTATATTATAGTGTTATATAGTGTTATATATGTATTATACTGTTATATTATAGTGTTATATAGTGTTATATAGTGTTATATAGTGTTCCCTTAGTAGAGAGGAATATCAAACCTGGGCTGTCTAGTAATAGCACAAAGGTTAACGGGAGCCGGATAACTAGTGTCACCATTTACTGATATCAACCTGTAGCTACCTGTAGCTACCTGTAGTAAAGTATTCTCGGGTGGGTCTGGTGACCACTGAGGTTCACTACACATGTATCATAGTGTTATACATGTATTATGTATAACACTAGCATACAGACATATAGGTGTTAATACTGTACACAATCTATATATACCATACATAGTGTTATACATGTATTATGTATAACACCAGCATACAGACATACAGGTGTTAATACTGTACACAATCTATATATACCATACATAGTGTTATACATGTATTATGTATAACACCAGCATACAGACATATAGGTGTTAATACTGTACACAATCTATATATACCATACATAGTGTTATACGGTTTCTATTTATTATGTAATTATGAATAGGGCTATATCTGCGGCATGACTCTGCTTAACTACCGTTTTCCCGCCCCTCTGTGTTTGTCGTAGCAACCAACCAGTTCGGGTATAGCAGCCATGTACGCAACATCATATTCACATTGAGGAAAAAAATTGACTTTCTTCTCTTACCTGTGATCGTGATTATGGTTGTTACCGTACCGAACTCCTATATGCCTGCTTTTTTCCTTGTTGTTTGATTTTATGGAGAAAAACTGTTCAGGCTGCAGCGGGTACCACAAGGCTCCTTTTGGTTCGAGGTGCAAGTTCTTACCACGCAATATGGCGTCACTCATTGAAGGTTTGGATCGCACTTCAGACAAGTATATGCCTGCCTTGGAAGATGCCCTCGTCAAGGCTAGGGATGCTTCCAAACTAGCTTCTTCCTCACATTTGTCCCGCATTGCCCAGCTCGAGGCTCAACTTGATGATCTGCCCGATGCGGATGCAGATATGAAGGACATATTACGTTCCATCGAGTCTCGCATCAAGCGGTTGGAGGTCGACCCCTCCTCTTCCCGTCAACATGGCCATGGCCGTTCTTCTACCTTCAAGATCCCGGACAACCCCAGCGATGCCATCTCCGAACCTCTGACCAAGGCTTTGGCTAAGTTGTCTGGCAAGGATGACGATCCAGGTAAATTGTTACGTCCGGAATATTATGCTCAGCCTGATAAGAAGAAATTGGACTACAATAAGTTGGATTTTGCCGAGCTCGTTTATGGTCAGTGCTCTGTTGTCTGCTATCTTGAGTCTATTGACGGCGATGTCGGCTCGTATCTTCAACACATGAAATACATCTCCCAGTTGTTTGCCACTAAGAAGTTCACGGACAAGGCTCCTGTAGCTTATGATCGTTACATTGTGGACAGGTATTCCAATGGATTTGTAGCTGACTTCTCCCCCGACCCGGTTGGTGTTAGTCTCCACTTTTCTACCAACACTAAAGTTGATTCTGAGACATCTTCCAAACTCAAGAAGTCCAAGAACCGGAAGCAGTCAGAAGGTCATGCTGACCCAGATTCTGACGAGATTTGTTCTAATTTTAATTTTCGCCAATGCAAAACTCCTAACTGCCCTAGACAGCACATTTGCAAGAAATGTAAGGGAAAACATCGTGCTGTGGGTTGTGCGGAGTCGGCCAAATGAATTCTTCCTCGGCGCCATTTTCTCGTCCAGTCCGGGTCTTCACGAGACCGGAAGCAAAATGGCGTCGTCTCCTCGGTAAGATCAGTTTTGGATGATTCTTCCCGTGGCTCTCCATCGGATTCTGGACTTAATACTTGCCCCATCGATTGCAATATACCTGCAATTCAACATAAGGACTTGTCTCATACTTATACCAAGTCATTTGGTACTCATCAGTGCTCGCCTTCGAAGCTTACGCCCGCTTTGCCTGACCCAGACTCGACTGTCCTAGTTGTTGACCCCGATCAGCTGATCGTCGGCCCGCTACCTTCGTCCACTGTCACTACATCTACGGACGATTATTCTTCTTCTGGTTGTGTTGGCGGACCCGATTACTCCGTACACTCCCTTGATGACTGTTTGTGTGACTCCTGTGATATTGCCTTCGACATCATGGATGGATTTAGCCGCTATTCTGAGTATGCCCCAGTTTCAGTGCTCCCTTACTTTGACTGTTGCAAGATTCGCTCTTACAACCATTGGATTGGTAGTGCTCTCTCGGATTGGAATATTGCTGGCTGGATGCATGAACTTGCTCAGGAAAACGACATCCCCTTACAGCGGTATCTTACCTTTGGTGTTCTCTTTGGGTTTATGATTGTTGACCCATCTGCCCAAGTGCCCCAGTACCACCGTCAAAATTACTCATCTGTGTTACAGGGCCCAGCTAAGGACTTCATAGGGAAAGTCATTTCTACTGAAATCGCTGAGGGCAAGTATTCTTTTTCTGACACTAGGCCTCATTGTGTTCACTCTATCGGTGCAGTGCCTAAGCCCAATAACAAGTGGAGACCTATTACTGACTGCCGTCAGCCCCTCGGCAACTCCATTAATAACTTTATGGACACGACGTGTTATACCTTTTCGTACAAGACAGTGGATGATGTCATTGAGTTAATCACACCTGGGTGCTTCATGTCTAGTGTCGATATTAAGGCAGCTTATCGTGCTGTCAGTGTTCATCCGTCACAATGGACTTACCAAGGCGTGGAGTGGCCTGTTGATGGGATCAACCGGTTTCTCGTTGACACTCGACTATGCTTCGGCCTCAAGTGTGCGCCATATATCTTCACTCAGATATCTAATTTTGTCCTGAGATGTCTGCATCGCCATGGGTTCACCACCTGTATCAATTATCTCGACGACTTTTTGTGTTTTGGTGACACGTTTGAAGATTGCCAAGCTGCCCAATCTTGCCTAATACAAATTCTTGGCTCCTTGGGATTTAAAGTCTCTTGGGATAAGTGTACGTCCCCTAGTACCTCAACTGTGTATTTGGGCATCCTCTTCGATTCCCTCAAGATGGAAGTAGCCCTACCGGATAGCAAGTTGCTGAAGCTTAACCTTGAACTGTCCTTCTTCCGGAACCGTCAAAGAGCTACCAAAAGACAAGTCCAGAGACTTTGCGGTATTCTTGCCCATGCCGCCAAGGTCGTGAAAGGTGGTCGTACCTTTTCGCGGCGAGTTATTGATCTGCTCAAGAATCTGCCCGACGGTAATCCGAGGATTAGAATTTCTGCTGATTTTCAAGAGGACATCAAATGGTGGCTTGATTTTTCATCTGTGTTTAATGGCAGAAATCTGATGGTCAAGTATAATTATGGCAGTGGTCCTACCCTACATACGGATGCTTGCCTCAGTGGCTACGGTTTCCAGTCAGGCCTTGACTGGCAAGCTGGCCATTACAGTCTGGATGTGCTCCCTCGTAACCACGACCTCCTCTGTGCCACTCATCGCCACTGGATTAATGCTATACAGTTTGTTCCCCATGGTTGTTTAGATAATATAAACGTCCTGGAACTTTTGCCTGTGAAGTTGGCCCTCCTACGTTTTGCTGTGTCTTGGGCGAACTTCCATGTTGTGATTTATTCCGACAATACGCAGGTTCTTTGTGCTATTAACAAGGGCATTAGCAGGAACAAGTGTAGCATGTCCCTACTACGTGAAATTTTCTGGCTTTGTGCTCGTGCTAATATCCACCTTACAGCTAGGCACGTGAGGGGAGTTGATAATCATATACCTGACATGTTATCTAGAATTGCCCACTCTGGCGACGTGGCTGACATATGCCCATTTTTGATCTGTTGCAGTTCGCAAGTGTCTCAAGGTGGACATTCCCTCGTTGGATGGTGAAGTCAGCTCTACTTTAGCCGCTGCGTGGTCTCTCAACACACTGAAGACCAGGAATAGTCAGTGGGGGAAATTTATCGATTTTTGTCAACAAAATTCCCTAGCTCCCTTGCCTGCTACTGACCGTACAGTCTGTCGGTTTTTAGTCTTCATGGGCAGGTCTGTTAAGTACTCCACGTGCAATAACTATGTTTCGGCTATTTGCACTCTGCATCGTTTCTTTGGATATCCAGCTCTCTTCAGAGATAGCTACCTCGTCAAACTGACCTTGATGGGCCTAGCCAGGTTGCTTGGAAAGGAGGTTCGTCAGAAAGCGTGTCTATCTGTTGCCAATCTTCTAGCTATGTATGACTCCTCGGACTTCTCCAAGCTAAACAATGTTACCTTCTGGAGTGTGTTAGCACTGTCCTTTCGGACGTTGCTCAGAAAGTCGAACATTGTTCCTACCTCTGCTACGTCCAATGACCACCTTGTTAGAAGATCTGATGTGGAGTTTGTTCCTCATGGCATGGTGATCCACATTCGCTCGTCCAAGACATTACAATACAGAGATCGCACCCATTCGATTCCTGTGTTCTTCGTAGAGAAGCCGGCTTTATGTGCCTGTTCTCTTCTACGTACCCATTTCTACAGATTTCCTGCCAGCTCGGACAGTCCCTTGTTCTTGAAGTCCTCGCCGTCCGGACCTACGCCTGTCTTATACTCTGATGTCCTATGTTTCCTCAAAAGCTGTGCCGCTGCTATTGGTCTCGACCCTTCCTCTGTCGGTCTCCACTCCTTGCGCAGAAGTGGCGCTGCATTCTTACACGACTCAGGCGTTCCTCTTGAGGACATAAAAAGTATTGGCGATTGGAGGTCGATGGCGGTGTTATCCTATCTGATTACGCCCTTCGATAGGAAGTGTGACATTGAGAGCAAGATCTCTTCCGTTATTACCAAATTGTGATATTTGAACTGTGATGAACATTTGCTGATTTTGAGACTTAGTTCTCTTCTTTCTATTCTGAGACATTTATTGATTGACCAATGATTCTACCATGTTCTACTGTGTGTTTCTTCTTACATTCTTATTATATATTTATACGATTGGGACTTGGCGGACTTTTGGACGCCGTTGTAACCGCATCCCTCGTCTCTCTCATTTAATATAGTGTGATATGGTTTCTATTTATTATGTAATTATGAATAGGGCTATATCTGCGGCATGACTCTGCTTAACTACCGTTTTCCCGCCCCTCTGTGTTTGTCGTAGCAACCAACCAGTTCGGGTATAGCAGCCATGTACGCAACATCATATTCACATTGAGGAAAAAAATTTTTCTTTGTTTATTTGTTTATTGAATAAAGGGCGGACTTTTGGACGCCGTTGTAACCGCATCCCTCGTCTCTCTCATTTAATATAGTGTGATATATGTATAACACCAGCATACAGACATATGGGTGTTAATACTGTACACAATCTATATACCACACATAGTGTTATACATGTATTATGTATAACACCAGCATACAGACATATAGGTGTTAATACTGTACACACACTATATACCATACATAGTGTTATACATGTATTATATACCATACATAGTGTTATACATGTATAACACCAGCATACAGACATATAGGTGTTAATACTGTACACAATCTATATATACCATACATAGTGTTATACATGTATTATGTATAACACTAGCATACAGACATACAGGTGTTAATACTGTACACAATCTATATACCATACATAGTGTTATACATGTATTATATACCATACATAGTGTTATACATGTATTATGTATAACACCAGCATACAGACATACAGGTGTCAATACTGTACACAATCTATATATACCATACATAGTGTTATACATGTATTATGTATAACACCAGCATACAGACATATAGGTGTTAATACTGTACACAATCTATATATACCATACATAGTGTTATACATGTATTATGTATGACACCAGCATACAGACATATAGGTGTTAATACTGTACACAATCTATATATACCATACATAGTGTTATACATGTATAACACCGGCATACAGACATATGGGTGTTAATACTGTACACAATCTATATACCACACATAGTGTTATACATGTATTATGTATAACACCAGCATACAGACATACAGGTGTTAATACTGTACACACACTATATACCATACATAGTGTCATACATGTATTATGTATAACACCAGCATACAGACGTATAGGTGTTAATACTGTACACAATCTATATACCATACATAGTGTTATACATGTATTATGTATAACACCAGCATACATACATATAGGTGTTAATACTGTACACAATGTATACCATACATAGTGTTATACATGTATTATGTATAACACCAGCATACAGACATATAGGTGTTAATACTGTACACAATCTATATATACCATACATAGTGTTATACATGTATAACACCAGCATACAGACATATAGGTGTTAATACTGTACACAATCTATATATACCATACATAGTGTTATACATGTATTATGTATAACACCAGCATACATACATATAGGTGTTAATACTGTACACAATGTATATATACCATACATAGTGTTATACATGTAGAACACCAGCATACAGACATATAGGTGTTAATACTCTACACAATCTATATACCATACATAGTGTTATACATGTATTATGTATAACACCAGCATACAGACATATAGGTGTTAATACTGTACACAATCTATATATAGCATACATAGTGTTATACATGTATTATGTAGAACACCAACATACAGACATATAGGTGTTAATACTGTACACAATGTATATACCATACATAGTGTTATACGTGTATTATGTATAACACCAGCATACACACATATAGATGTTAATACTGTACACAATCTATATACCATACATGTGTATCATAGTGTTATACATGTATTATGTAGAACACCAGCATACAGACATATAGGTGTTAATACTGTACACAATCTATATCCCATACATAGTGTTATACATGTATTATACTGTTATATTATAATATTATAGTGTTATGTTATACAGCATACAGACATATAGGTGTTAATACTGTACACAATCTATATACCATACATAGTGTTATACATGTATTATGTAGAACACCAGCATACAGACATATAGGTGTTAATACTGTACACAATCTATATCCCATACATAGTGTTATACATGTATTATACTGTTATATTATAATATTATAGTGTTATGTTATACAGCATACAGACATATAGGTGTTAATACTGTACACAATCTATATATACCATACATAGTGTTATACATGTATTATACTGTTATATTATAGTGTTATGTTATACAGCATACAGACATATAGGTGTTAATACTGTACACAATCTATATACCATACATAGTGTTATACATGTATTATGTATAACACCAGCATACACACATATAGATGTTAATACTGTACACAATCTATATACCATACATGTGTATCATAGTGTTATACATGTATTATGTATAACACCAGCATACAGACATGTAGGTGTTAATACTGTACACAATCTATATACCATACATAGTGTTATACATGTATTATGTAGAACACCAGCATACAGACATATAGGTGTTAATACTGTACACAATCTATATATACCAAACATGTGACACTGATATGTATCTCTTCTGCTTGCAGGGCGCTCGGCTGCTTCCAATGCATCAAGATCATAGAGCGGCACCAGAATGTCATCCAGTACAGAGAGAGTGAGTACAGAATATTTATGATTTGTATTTCATAAAGAACAGGTTTACAGTTTCTGCTACAAGTATTTCTTCCCAACGTCCCTCATATATGTACACTTAGTTTTATTCACTGCCCCTTTTGGAGTCTTTCCACTATACTTTCCTAGGAACTCTATAGGGCTGGTAAAACCTGCCAACCCCTCCTGTCCTTAAATAGGCCTCCTGACCCTTGAACCTCTGGCTGGACCTGGGTGTGCTCCCAGCGATGTTATAATTTCATCTCCCAAAAAGGCCTGGGATGTAAATGTAAAATCTTCCCCACTAAAACAAATGTATAAACCAACCAAAAGTATCAACATAACAACAGTAGCTGTAAGCTGCAAAGGTTAATGGTAGCATATTGTCCCTACCCCTCCCCCCCCCCCGTCCTGCCTCCACCCCCTGAGTATAGACTCACCAACAGACAACAGTCTCCCTCTGGTTACAAATATACCAACAGGAAACCTGAACCCTCTTACTCTATATATGGCTTTCATGAATCTGTAGTGAACTGCAACTCTGTAGGGGTTAGGATAACAGTAAGTGAAAGGGTAACAATAACATAAAGGTAACAATAACATGAAAGGATAACAATAACATGAAAGGATAACAATAACATGAAAGGATAACAATAACATGAAAGGATAAAAATAACATGAAAGGATAACAATAACATGAAAGGATAACAATAACATGAAAGGATAACAATAACATGAAAGGATAACAATAACATGAAAGGATAACAATAACATGAAAGGTTAACAATAACATGAAAGGTTAACAATAACATGAAAGTGTGACAATAACATGAAAGGATAAAAATAAGTGAAAGGGTAACAATAACATGAAAGGGTAACAATAACATGAAAGGGTAACAATAACATGAAAGGGTAACAATAACATGAAAGGATAACAATAAGTGAAAGGTTAACAATAACATGAAAGGTTAACAATAAGTGAAAGGTTAACAATAACATGAAAGGTTAACAATAGCATGAAAGGATAACAATAAGTGAAAGGTTAACAATAACATGAAAGGGTAACAATAACATGAAAGGGTAACAATAACATGAAAGGGTAACAATAACATGAAAGGATAACAATAAGTGAAAGGTTAACAATAACATGAAAGGTTAACAATAAGTGAAAGGTTAACAATAACATGAAAGGTTAACAATAGCATGAAAGGTTAACAATAAGTGAAAGGATAACAATAACATGAAAGGTTAACAATAAGTGAAAGGTTAACAATAACATGAAAGGTTAACAATAAGTCAAAGGTTAACAATAAGTGAAAGGATAACAATAACATGAAAGGTTAACAATAAGTGAAAGGGTAACAATAACATGAAAGGGTAACAATAACATGAAAGGGTAACAATAACATGAAAGGGTAACAATAACATGAAAGGGTAACAATAACATGAAAGGATAACAATAACATGAAAGTGTAACAATAACATGAAAGGATAACAATAACATGAAAGGATAACAATAAGTGAAAGGGTAACAATAACATGAAAGTGTAACAATAACATGAAAGGATAACAATAACATGAAAAGATAACAATAAGTGAAAGGTTAACAATAACATATAAGGATAACAATAACATGAAAGGGTAACAATAACATGAAAGGATAACAATAACATGAAAGGTTAACAATAACATGAAAGGTTAACAATAACATGAAAGGTTAACAATAACATGAAAGGATAACAATAACATGAAAGGATAACAATAAGTGAAAGGTTAACAATAACATGAAAGGTTAACAATAACATGAAAGGTTAACAATAACATGAAAGGATAACAATAACATGAAAGGATAACAATAAGTGAAAGGTTAACAATAACATGAAAGGTTAACAATAGCATGAAAGGTTAACAATAACATGAAAGGTTAACAACAACATGAAAGGGTAACAATAACATGAAAGGGTAACAATAACATGAAAGGATAACAATAACATGAAAGGTTAACAATAACATGAAAGGGTAACAATAACATGAAAGGTTAACAATAGCATGAAAGGTTAACAATAACATGAAAGGATAACAATAAGTGAAAGGTTAACAATAACATATAAGGATAACAATAACATGAAAGGGTAACAATAACATGAAAGGATAACAATAACATGAAAGGATAACAATAACATGAAAGGGTAACAATAACATAAAAGGATAACAATAACATGAAAGAATAACAATAAGTGAAAGGTTAACAATAACATGAAAGGTTAACAATAGCATGAAAGGTTAACAATAACATGAAAGGGTAACAATAACATGAAAGGGTAACAATAACATGAACGGGTAACAATAACATGAAAGGGTAACAATAACATGAAAGGGTAACAATAACATGAACGGGTAACAATAACATGAAAGTATAACAATAACATGAAAGGATAACAATAACATGAAAGGTAACAATAAGTGAAAGGTTAACAATAACATGAAAGGTTAACAATAAGTGAAAGGTTAACAATAACATGAAAGGTTAACAATAGCATGAAAGGTTAACAATAAGTGAAAGGATAACAATAACATGAAAGGTTAACAATAAGTGAAAGGTTAACAATAACATGAAAGGTTAACAATAAGTGAAAGGTTAACAATAAGTGAAAGGATAACAATAACATGAAAGGTTAACAATAAGTGAAAGGTTAACAATAACATGAAAGGTTAACAATAAGTGAAAGGTTAACAATAACATGAAAGGTTAACAATAGCATGAAAGGTTAACAAAAAGTGAAAGGATAACAATAACATGAAAGGTTAACAATAAGTGAAAGGTTAACAATAACATGAAAGGTTAACAATAAGTGAAAGGTTAACAATAACATGAAAGGTTAACAATAGCATGAAAGGTTAACAATAAGTGAAAGGATAACAATAACATGAAAGGTTAACAATAAGTGAAAGGTTAACAATAACATGAAAGGTTAACAATAAGTGAAAGGTTAACAATAACATGAAAGGTTAACAATAAGTGAAAGGATAACAATAACATGAAAGGTTAACAATAAGTGAAAGGTTAACAATAACATGAAAGGTTAACAATAAGTGAAAGGTTAACAATAACATGAAAGGTTAACAATAGCATGAAAGGTTTACAATAACATGAAAGGTTAACAATAACATGAAAGGGTAACAATAACATGAACGGGTAACAATAACATGAAAGGATAACAATAACATGAAAGGATAACAATAACATGAAAGGTTAACAATAACATGAAAGGGTAACAATAACATGAAAGGATAACAATAACATGAAAGGATAACAATAACATGAAAGGTTAACAATAACATGAAAGGTTAACAATAACATGAAAGGGTAACAATAACATGAACGGGTAACAATAACATGAAAGGATAACAATAACATGAAAGGATAACAATAACATGAAAGGATAACAATAACATGAAAGGATAACAATATCATGAAAGGTTAACAATAACATGAAAGGATAACAATAACATGAAAGGTTAACAATAACATGAAAGGGTAACAATAACATGAAAGGCTAACAATAACATGAAAGGATAACAATGAGTGAAAGGTTAACAATAACATGAAAGGATAACAATAACATGAAAGGGTAACAATAACATGAAAGGGTAACAATAACATGAAAGGTTAACAATAACATGAAAGGGTAACAATAACATGAAAGGGTAACAATAACATGAAAGGGTAACAATAACATGAAAGGGTAACAATAACATGAAAGGGTAACAATGAGTGAAAGGTTAACAATAACATGAAAGGTTAACAATAACATGAAATGGTAACAATAACATGAAAGGGTAACAATAACATGAAAGGTTAACAATAACATGAAAGGGTAACAATAACATGAAAGGTTAACAATAGCATGAAAGGTTAACAATAACATGAAAGGGTAACAATAACATGAAAGGGTAACAATAACATGAAAGGGTAACAATAACATGAAAGGGTAACAATGAGTGAAAGGTTAACAATAACATGAAAGGTTAACAATAACATGAAATGGTAACAATAACATGAAAGGGTGACAATAACATGAAAGGTTAACAATAACATGAAAGGGTAACAATAACATGAAAGGTTAACAATAGCATGAAAGGTTAACAATAACATGAAAGGGTAACAATAACATGAAAGGGTAACAATAACATGAAAGGTTAACAATAACATGAAAGGGTAACAATAACATGAAAGGATAACAATAACATGAAAGGATAACAATGAGTGAAAGGTTAACAATAACATGAAAGGTTAACAATAACATGAAAGGGTAACAATAACATGAAAGGGTAACAATAACATGAAAGGGTAACAATAACATGAAAGGTTAACAATAACATGAAAGGGTAACAATAACATGAAAGGATAACAATAACATGAAAGGATAACAATGAGTGAAAGGTTAACAATAACATGAAAGGTTAACAATAACATGAAAGGTTAACAATAACATGAAAGGGTAACAATAACATGAAAGGGTAACAATAACATGAAAGGTTAACAATAACATGAAAGGGTAACAATAACATGAAAGGATAACAATAACATGAAAGGATAACAATGAGTGAAAGGTTAACAATAACATGAAAGGTTAACAATAACATGAAAGGTTAACAATAACATGAAAGGGTAACAATAACATGAAAGGGTAACAATAACATGAAAGGGTAACAATAACATGAAAGGGTAACAATAACATGAAAGGGTAACAATAACATTAAAGGGTAACAATAACATGAAAGGTTAACAATAACATGAAAGGTTAACAATAACATGAAAGGGTAACAATAACATGAAAGGGTAACAATAACATGAAAGGTTAACAATAACATGAAAGGGTAACAATAACATGAAAGGATAACAATAACATGAAAGAATAACAATGAGTGAAAGGTTAACAATAACATGAAAGGTTAACAATAACATGAAAGGTTAACAATAACATGAAAGGGTAACAATAACATGAAAGGGTAACAATAACATGAAAGGGTAACAATAACATGAAAGGGTAACAATAACATGAAAGGATAACAATGAGTGAAAGGTTAACAATAACATGAAAGGTTAACAATAACATGAAATGGTAACAATAACATGAAAGGGTAACAATAATCAAGGGAAGGCCAGATTCCCCTGTGAAGTGATTGAATGCTCTGCCTCCCATCTGCAGGAGGGTGTCTTCAGGGATAAGAGGCATGTAGTATTATGTTGCCCCCTGCTGGAACTGCCAGGAACTAGGTAGCATGTGTGGCTCTTCGCTTCAGTCATAATTATGGTGGTGGGGTTGGTCAGCAGTGATGATGGGATGGGCAAACCTACTATAAATCTCACCCCAACCAATGGAACTATGTGAGAAACCACAAATGTAAGCAGACATGACCTTGGAAGCTTTGTAGGAGAGCAAGGTGGTGGCCTCTTGTACAAAATGAGGAACTTAACTTATGTACACATGGGGGCACTAGGCCTTTATATATAGTTAAATATATGCTACATGTATTTATATATATATACATAATGGAGTTCGCTAATGAAGTTGAATTTCTAGCTATTGTCACAATTGAAATGGGGGTAGCCTTAGGCTGACAGGATCAATCCCTCCAGTGTTTGGCATTAGGAAGTTATTTTACTATATGATACCATCCCACCATTCTCTACACTTTATATCATTGCTACAACTCTATGATACCATCCCACCATTCTCTACACTTCATATTGTCCCTTTAATTCCTCTCTACAAGTCTTGACAAACAGAAGAGCTCTGACAGTGCACACAACGCTCTCCAAAGTAAAAATTGTAAAACTTTCTGAAATAGACATTTCTTGCCTTTCCCCCGCAGCACTTTTGTTCAATAAATTGTCAAACGCTGTCAAACTTTCCTCTACAGCAGAACGCCATGTCCAGGAAGCGTTAGTAAATATCAACTAATGCAGGACTATTTGTTCAGCTGCTTATTTCCTTCCGCTGGTTGCACACAGGGAGAAAGTAGTCCCTATTTACAGCCCAATTGTGTTGTCTACATGTAAACCTAGTCACTGTATAGTTACATATAAAGTTCACTTGATGTGAGGAGGAGATCTATATGTAAACATGTTCACATTCAAAATCAGTCAACAATATTTTCATAAATTAGAATGTGAAAAAATACCCCTTTTTCCTATAGACCGCTGTACTAAAGCACAGTTCCCGACTCTCCAAGTGAGTGTTAAAGACAAACTATTTTTTTTAAATTTATTTATCTCTTATGGACATTTGATAATTTGGTCATATTTTTATTGAAGACGTGGATCTATAACTGTACCTGTGTTATTATTGTCACATGCTCCATATGACAGGCTGAGTGTGAGCAGTTACTTATGCTCCATATTGACTGACAGGCTGAGTGTGAGCAGTTACTTATGCTCCATATTGACTGACAGGCTGAGTGGGAGCAGGTACTTATGCTCCATATTGACTGACAGGCTGAGTGTGAGCAGGTACTTATGCTCCATATTGACTGACAGGCTGAGTGTGAGCAGGTACTTATGCTCCATATTGACTGACAGGCTGAGTGTGAGCAGGTACACATGCTCCATATTGACTGACAGGCTGAGTGTGAGCAGGTACTTATGCTCCATATTGACTGACAGGCTGAGTGTGAGCAGGTACTTATGCTCCATATTGACTGACAGGCTGAGTGTGAGCAGGTACTTATGCTCCATATTGACTGACAGGCTGAGTGTGAGCAGGTACTCATGCTCCATATTGACTGACAGGCTGAGTGTGAGCAGGTACTTATGCTCCATATTGACTGACAGGCTGAGTGTGAGCAGGTACTTATGCTCCATATTGACTGACAGGCTGAGTGTGAGCAGGTACACATGCTCCATATTGACTGACAGGCTGAGTGTGAGCAGGTACACATGCTCCATATTGACTGACAGGCTGAGTGTGAGCAGGTACACATGCTCCATATTGACTGACAGGCTGAGTGTGAGCAGGTACTTATGCTCCATATTGACTGACAGGCTGAGTGGGAGCAGGTATTGACTGACAGGCTGAGTGTGAGCAGGTACTTATGCTCCATATTGACTGACAGGCTGAGTGGGAGCAGGTACTTATGCTCCATATTGACTGACAGGCTGAGTGTGAGCAGGTACTTATGCTCCATATTGACTGACAGGCTGAGTGTGAGCAGGTACTTATGCTCCATATTGACTGACAGGCTGAGTGTGAGCAGGTACTTATGCTCCATATTGACTGACAGGCTGAGTGTGAGCAGGTACACATGCTCCATATTGACTGACAGGCTGAGTGTGAGCAGGTACACATGCTCCATATTGACTGACAGGCTGAGTGTGAGCAGGTACACATGCTCCATATTGACTGACAGGCTGAGTGTGAGCAGGTACACATGCTCCATATTGACTGACAGGCTGAGTGTGAGCAGGTACTTATGCTCCATATTGACTGACAGGCTGAGTGTGAGCAGGTATTGACTGACAGGCTGAGTGGGAGCAGGTACTTATGCTCCATATTGACTGACAGGCTGAGTGTGAGCAGGTACACATGCTCCATATTGACTGACAGGCTGAGTGTGAGCAGGTACTTATGCTCCATATTGACTGACAGGCTGAGTGTGAGCAGGTACACATGCTCCATATTGACTGACAGGCTGAGTGTGAGCAGGTACTTATGCTCCATATTGACTGACAGGCTGAGTGTGAGCAGGTACTTATGGGTGAACCTGAGGTTGTGGTGGATGTCTATGTGGTTAGGGACATCCTGAGGCATCAGCCGAGGGATGTTCTGGCCGGGTAGACATCCATGCGCACCACAACCAAAGGATCTAATTACTTTAGTTTTGGATTGTTGGGATCATTTGGACACTTATCCAACACTAAAGACTCTATTGAAAATAAATATAAACATTGTGGAGTAGCCTAGTTACATCAACATACTTATGTCAGTGATCACATCAAGTGGTGCAAAATAACCTGCAATCATAGCTTGCTATGAGGGGCACATGTAATCATAGCTTGCTATGAGGGGCACATGTAATCATAGCTTGCTATGAGGGGCACATGTAATCATAGCTTGCTATGGTGGGCACATGTAATCATAGCTTGCTATGAGGGGCACATGTAATCATAGCTTGCTATGAGGGGCACATGTAATCATAGCTTGCTATGAGGGGCACATGTAATCATAGCTTGCTATGAGGGGCACATGTAATCATAGCTTGCTATGGTGGGCACATGTAATCATAGCTTGCTATGAGGGGCACATGTAATCATAGCTTGCTATGGTGGGCACATGTAATCATAGCTTGCTATGACAGGCACATGTAATCATAGCTTGCTATGGTGGGCACATGTAATCATAGCTTGCTATGAGGGGCACATGTAATCATAGCTTGCTATGAGGGGCACATGTAATCATAGCTTGCTATGAGGGGCACATGTAATCATAGCTTGCTATGAGGGGCACATGCAATCATAGCTTGCTATGAGGGGCACATGTAATCATAGCTTGCTATGAGGGGCACATGTAATCATAGCTTGCTATGACAGGCACATGTAATCATAGCTTGCTATGAGGGGCACATGTAATCATAGCTTGCTATGAGGGGCACATGTAATCATAGCTTGCTATGAGGGGCACATGTAATCATAGCTTGCTATGGTGGGCACATGTAATCATAGCTTGCTATGGTGGGCACATGTAATCATAGCTTGCTATGGTGGGCACATGTAATCATAGCTTGCTATGAGGGGCACATGTAATCATAGCTTGCTATGAAGGGCACATGTAATCATAGCTTGCTATGAGGGGCACATGTAATCATAGCTTGCTATGAGGGGCACATGTAATCATAGCTTGCTATGAGGGGCACATGTAATCATAGCTTGCTATGAGGGGCACATGTAATCATAGCTTGCTATGAGGGGCACATGTAATCATAGCTTGCTATGAGGGGCACATGTAATCATAGCTTGCTATGACAGGCACATGTAATCATAGCTTGCTATGGTAGGCACATGTAATCATAGCTTGCTATGACAGGCACATGTAATCATAGCTTGCTATGAGGGGCACATGCAATCATAGCTTGCTATGAGGGGCACATGTAATCATAGCTTGCTATGAGGGGCACATGTAATCATAGCTTGCTATGAGGGGCACATGTAATCATAGCTTGCTATGAGGGGCACATGTAATCATAGCTTGCTATGAGGGGCACATGCAATCATAGCTTGCTATGAGGGGCACATGTAATCATAGCTTGCTATGAGGGGCACATGTAATCATAGCTTGCTATGAGGGGCACATGTAATCATAGCTTGCTATGAGGGGTACATGTAATCATAGCTTGCTATGAGGGGCACATGTAATCATAGCTTGCTATGAGGGGCACATGTAATCATAGCTTGCTATGAGGGGCACATGTAATCATAGCTTGCTATGGTGGGCACATGTAATCATAGCTTGCTATGAGGGGCACATGTAATCATAGCTTGCTATGAGGGGCACATGTAATCATAGCTTGCTATGAGAGCCACATGTAATCATAGCTTGCTATGAGGGGCACATGTAATCATAGCTTGCTATGAGGGGCACATGTAATCATAGCTTGCTATGAGGGGCACATGTAATCATAGCTTGCTATGAGGGGCACATGTAATCATAGCTTGCTATGAGGGGTACATGTAATCATAGCTTGCTATGAGGGGCACATGTAATCATAGCTTGCTATAACAGGCACATGTAATCATAGCTTGCTATGAGGGGCACATGTAATCATAGCTTGCTATGAGGGGCACATGTAATCATAGCTTGCTATGAGGGGCACATGTAATCATAGCTTGCTATGAGGGGCACATGTAATCATAGCTTGCTATGAGGGGCACATGTAATCATAGCTTGCTATGAGGGGCACATGTAATCATAGCTTGATATGAGGGGCACATGTAATCATAGCTTGCTATGAGGGGTACATGTAATCATAGCTTGCTATGAGGGGCACATGTAATCATAGCTTGCTATAACAGGCACATGTAATCATAGCTTGCTATGGTGGGCACATGTAATCATAGCTTGCTATGAGGGGCACATGTAATCATAGCTTGCTATAAGGGGCACATGTAATCATAGCTTGCTATGAGGGGCACATGTAATCATAGCTTGCTATGGGCACATGTAATCATAGCTTGCTATGGTGGGCACATGTAATCATAGCTTGCTATGGTGGGCACATGTAATCATAGCTTGCTATGGTGGGCACATATAATCATAGCTTGCTATGAGGGGCACATGTAATCATAGCTTGCTATGAGGGGCACATGTAATCATAGCTTGCTATGAGGGGCACATGTAATCATAGCTTGCTATGAGGGCCACATGTAATCATAGCTTGCTATGACAGGCACATGTAATCATAGCTTGCTATGAGGGGCACATGTAATCATAGCTTGCTATGAGGGGCACATGTAATCATAGCTTGCTATGAGGGGCACATGTAATCATAGCTTGCTATGAGGGGCACATGTAATCATAGCTTGCTATGACAGGGCACATGTAATCATAGCTTGCTATGACAGGCACATGTAATCATAACATGCTATGGTGGGCACATGTAATCATAGCTTGCTATGTCGGGCACATGTAATCATAGCTTGCTATGTCGGGCACATGTAATCATAGCTTGCTATGAGGGGCACATGTAATCATAGCTTGCTATGAGGGGCACATGTAATCATAGCTTGCTATGAGGGGCACATGTAATCATAGCTTGCTATGGTAGGCACATGTAATCATAGCTTGCTATGACGGGCACATGTAATCATAGCTTGCTATGGTGGGCACATGTAATCATAGCTTGCTATGGTGGGCACATGTAATCATAGCTTGCTATGAGGGGCACATGTAATCATAGCTTGCTATGAGGGGCACATGTAATCATAGCTTGCTATGAGGGGCACATGTAATCATAGCTTGCTATGGTGGGCACATGTAATCATAGCTTGCTATGAGGGCCACATGTAATCATAGCTTGCTATGAGGGGCACATGTAATCATAGCTTGCTATGAGGGGCACATGTAATCATAGCTTGCTATGAGGGGTACATGTAATCATAGCTTGCTATGAGGGGCACATGTAATCATAGCTTGCTATGAAGGGCACATGTAATCATAGCTTGCTATGAGGGGTACATGTAATCATAGCTTGCTATGAGGGCCACATGTAATCATAGCTTGCTATGATAGGCACATGTAATCATAGCTTGCTATGGTGGGCACATGTAATCATAGCTTGCTATGAGGGGCACATGTAATCATAGCTTGCTATGAGGGCCACATGTAATCATAGCTTGCTATGGTGGGCACATGTAATCATAGCTTGCTATAACAGGCACATGTAATCATAGCTTGCTATGAGGGGCACATGTAATCATAGCTTGCTATGAGGGGCACATGTAATCATAGCTTGCTATGGTGGGCACATGTAATCATAGCTTGCTATGGTGGGCACATGTAATCATAGCTTGCTATGAGGGGCACATGTAATCATAGCTTGCTATGAGGGGCACATGTAATCATAGCTTGCTATGAGGGGCACATGTAATCATAGCTTGCTATGAGGGGCACATGTAATCATAGCTTGCTATGAGGGGCACATGTAATCATAGCTTGCTATGAGGGGCACATGTAATCTTAGCTTGCTATGGTGGGCACATGTAATCATAGCTTGCTATGAGGGGCACATGTAATCATAGCTTGCTATGGTGGGCACATGTAATCATAGCTTGCTATGATAGGCACATGTAATCATAGCTTGCTATGAGGGGCACATGTAATCATAGCTTGCTATGGTGGGCACATGTAAGCATAGCTTGCTATGACGGGCACATGTAATCATAGCTTGCTATGGTAGGCACATGTAATCATAGCTTGCTATGACAGGCACATGTAATCATAGCTTGCTATGAGGGGCACATGTAATCATAGCTTGCTATGGTGGGCACATGTAATCATAGCTTGCTATGAGGGGCACATGTAATCATAGCTTGCTATGAGGGGCACATGTAATCATAGCTTGCTATGACAGGCACATGTAATCATAGCTTGCTATGAGGGGCACATGTAATCATAGCTTGCTATGAGGGGCACATGTAATCATAGCTTGCTATGACAGGCACATGTAATCATAGCTTGCTATGGTGGGCACATGTAATCATAGCTTGCTATGAGGGGCACATGTAATCATAGCTTGCTATGAGGGGCACATGTAATCATAGCTTGCTATGACAGGCACATGTAATCATAGCTTGCTATGAGGGGCACATGTAAGCATAGCTTGCTATGAGGGGCACATGTAATCATAGCTTGCTATGACAGGCACATGTAATCATAGCTTGCTATGAAGGGCACATGGCAAATACAAGCCAAATTCTCACAGAGAAGTACAAAAAAACATTGGAGTTTAAATCAATACTTCATTTGAAAGATATATCACAAGTTACCCTTTCTGGGTGTTTAGGTTAAGGTTCCTTTTATATACAGGTTAAATAACGAGTTGGTTGATGGAGTCTGAATATTGCATATGTAACTCTAAGCAACTGAAACCAATGAGTTAGTTAACAAATTTATTATACATGTTTTCAATCTTGGAAAAAAATTGAGTTCTGAATTTCTGGTAATTATGAATTTCTGGTTTTCTGGTAGTTAGTAAAAAACCGATTGGTTGCCATGACAACCCCACGTAAATCACTAGTGAAATACCCAATATTCGTAAAACACCTAGATATGTTGTTTTCTGAGTGATGTGTGTATAATATAAACTGTTATTACACTCAATCTTTGTGTATGTTTTACCTTTAACACCTGCAATGCGTTGACGTACATGTTTTCCCTACATATTATCATTACTTATAGTATTACTTATATTGTACCTGTTACTGTGGCTCACTATTACAAAGACTGGGTCCAAGATTAACTGCTGGAATACGTCTGTGTGGTTGAATAACACACTTTGTGTCTGGTTTTACTTCCCGTCCATTGAGACTGATTCAACCCTGGTTAGTGAAGATGTGTGATGCTAGGTCCATGTCACTACATAAGACTATTAACATTCACTATTGTAATCAGAACATTTTATATAAGATTGAAGTGAATATGGGTTTTAGTAGTCTGGGAATGACTGGCTCAACCGGGTGCTGCTATGAGTGGGTGCACGCGCCTCAACAGAATGTGGTCCCGGTTGAGAAACAGCCTTTCGGATTCCCGCCTTTTCTTACTTGGACAAAGTTCCAGTAACACAGCATCACGGGTATTCCTTATCTAGTCAAACTATTTACCATAATATGTGTTGGAGTACTTCCAGACGTTCCAGCAAGACTCTGTGTTATCATACTTAACTATTCTCATGTTAAACCATGTCAAGCATTTGTACCCTAAACACCTACACCAATAACAACTATCGGGTTTGTGTGGAGAATAAAGCCTGTGATACCTAAAGAACTGTGTGTCTGGTCTTCTTTCCCTTCACTAAGATTGAGAGATATCAAACATGGGTAGTGAGATGGAAATCACTAAAAGAGTATTTATCAACATTCACTATTATAATTATAACATTTTATATAAGGGTATTTATCAACATTCACTATTATAATCATAACATTTTATATAAGTGTGGTGGTTTTGCATGTCTTTCATTCCGGTATTGTATTTATGTATCTCGGAGTCCGAGCTGTCCGCGGAAGTGGTTCCTCGGGACCACGCTAGTGGACAGTAAGGGCTCGGGTTGCCCGAAGGAGCACCCATTACGTAATATGTTTGGCTTATTGTGTTTCTCATATCTTTTACAGTATTCAGTCCTTATAAGTTGTCTTCTATGTTCTCTATCATGTATGTTCTTGTATCATAAACCTGCGTTGTATCTGGTCTCTTAGTGGTGCTGATCTTAACATGTTTGATCCGCTGGATCTTTTAATCATCTTACTTCTCTCTTGTTAACACCTGTTATACCTATTTACCCTGTGATTTATGTAGGTTGATTGTACAGCTAGTCAGGGTTGGTTCAGAGAGTAAGATATGAAGAATAAATGGATGCAACAGGTTAAATATCTCGTTCCGTCTTTATTCTAGCTAAGCGTAGAGCCCAAAATCACTACATAAGGGTATTTATCAACATTCACTATTATAATTGTAACATGTTATATAAGGTATTTATTGCTGTATATTGCAGGTTACTGTGGAGGCCGGGACTCCATAGTCACCATCTGTAAACAGATCTCAGTGTCTGCCCTGCTCTACACAATGGTACGCGGTAAGTACAAGTTGTATATCTCATACTTTAGTGTACAGGGGAGAATGGGGTGTACTGGTGTGTAGAGTGTACAGGGGTGTACTGGTGTGTAGAGTGTACAGGGGTGTAAACAGATCTCAGTGTCGGCCCTGCTCTACACAATGGTACGCGGTAAGTAAAAGTAACATATCTTAAACACAATGGTACGTGGTGAGTACATTCATCTTATACTTTAGTGCATAGGGGTGTATGGGGGTGTATGGGGGTGTATGGGGGTGTACAGGGGTGTATGGGGGTGTATCAGGGTGTATGGGGCGTACGGGAGTGTATGCGGGTGTATGCGGGTGTATGGCAAGGGTGGGTGTGTCGTAGGGTGGGGTGCCGCTAGGGTTGTGGGGGCGCTCTTTACACCCACTTATTACTGCCCAAACCTCTCTATACAAGAACCTTCCCAGCTTGCAGTCATGTGATTATCCCACAATGCACTGCAGTTACTCCACCTTGACCTTGACCTTGACCTTGACAGGAACGCCCTCTGTGTGACCTTAATGCCTGGTCATGTGACAGGAACGGAAGTTGATCTAATAACTAAGTATTGTGGGATTTGATCATGTGACAGGGCTAGTGTGAATGAGGTAAATGCAGTAAGGGGACAGCAGTAAACAAGGTAAGGACCCAGTGGTAGGGGTTGGTGGGACCCGGGTGGGTCCAATGTGGGAGAGACAGGCGATATATATATATATAGAGGCTTCACAAGGCTAATGGACCGATGTAATATATTTAGCTGTAGAAAGGGCAGACTAACATCAAGCTATAAATGATTATAAAGCAAGATAAACCAGTGGAAAACCATAAACTTGCAGTTTTCAGCAGTAACAATTGTTTTTTATTTTTTTTTATTTTTTTTAAACTTTTATTTATACTGGGTTAGCAAAATCCCGAATTTGGGTTTTTCACAGGCCCCAGGTGTACAACATTTGTGCAGGCAATGTACAGGATATGTTACAAATGAACAGTTATTTCGGAAGAGATTTTAGAGTCTATATGGTTAAATACTGAAACACTTTGCCACTGACTCGGAGTGTTAGCGTTCGGTTTAAAATACTGATCAAGTTTCATTAAGCACGATTAAGCGATTTACAGAGGTAAAAGATAGAAGAGGATCACTTTGCCACTGTCTCGGAGTGTTAGTGTCCTTACATAAGACAATAATTCAAGTTTAAAATATAGGTAAAGAGGATCAGCTGGGATGAGACTTTGCCACTGACTCAGAGTGTTAGTGCTCTCGAGGTTCATGATCCTTATTTACAATTTACAATATGGACAGTATGTTGGATCGATTTCATCGAGTGAGTATTGGGGGACGTGAGTTAACGGAGGGAAGGGGCAGTTCTTTGTGGATCATAGGATAGGATAAGGAGCAGGTGAGGAGTCACTTTGCCACTATCTCTGAGTGTTAGTGCTCTGTGTATGTAGCTAAGGGGTATTATGAATGTTGATGTTAAACTGATACTTTAAAATAATGATTGAAGCCAGATTCTTTGGTTCGACTTAAATGCTTCGATGGTACCTATTCCACGCTGTCTGGCTGAAAGCTCATTCCATGAGTGAGCACATTTGATCTGTAATGAGTTGCGACCATACTTTGTGAGAAATCTGGGGGTTTTGAGGGTAATCCCCTCATTACCCCTAGTGGGCCTTGCCGGATTGTTTACCAATTCCGGAATTTTGGATTTTCTATAGGCAAGTGCTCGTAAATGTGTTTTCCTTCTGTTCTCAAGAAGAGGGACTCTGGCTTGTGTATGTAGTTGGAGAGTGGGTGTATCAAAGGGCAGATTCATGGCTATTTTCAGCGACTTATTTTGTAGCCTTTGAAGTTTTTGCAATAACTGGGGATTGGCGTTGTGTATGATTACATCGCAGTAGTCAAAATATGGTAGAATCTTAGTCTTATAAATTTGTAGTGCCGTTTGAGAGTTTATATACTTCCTTATTTTATGCAGATGGTGAATTTTATGGGCAATTGTTTTGATTGATTGGTTCATGTGAGGCCGAAAGTTCATTTTATCGTCTATTAGGAAACCTAGGTACTTGTATGTAGGTACTTGTTTCAATTGATTGCCATGGTAGAGTATTGCTTTTGATTTACACAATTTCCTGTTTTGGTTTGACCTTGAGATGAACATTGTATTTGATTTTGTCGCATTAACCAGAAATAGGTTATTATTACACCAAGTGTGGAGAAAGTCAATTGAGTTTTGCATGTTAGTGTAAAGTAAGTCGAGATCCTTGCCATGGGAGTAGATTAGGGTATCGTCTGCGTATAGTGATATTTTAGTAATTCTAATGTTGGATGTAATGTCATTGATAAAGATGATGAACATCAGGGGTCCTATAATAGAACCCTGAGGGACTCCTGTTGTAGTGGGTGCCATATCAGAGAGGTTATTGTTTACTATTGTCATCTGCTTCCTGTTCTGGAGGTACGATCTGCACCAGTCTAGAAGTGGCCCGTTGATGCCTATATGATTTAGTTTGGATATTAGAATAGAGTGGTTAACAAGGTCGAAAGCCTTTCTAAAGTCTATGAATGAAACAAGAGTGTCTATGTTTTGGTCTAGGCTCCATAATACCTCATCTGCAAATTTACCAATGGCATCTACCGTGGATCGCCCAGGTCTGAAGCCGAACTGGTGTGTGTCAAGAATGTCGTACATTAACAGGTATTGGTATATTCTGTCGTGAACTATTTTTTCGATGATTTTACTTGGTGTGGGTAGAAGGGCTATGGGTCTGTAATTATTTATTTTGTTGGGATTTCCACTCTTGAAAAGGGGTATTATTTTGGCTAGTTTCCAATCATCTGGGAAGGTGGCTGAGCTAAAGGAGAGGTTGATACAGTGGGTGAATTCTTTACAAATTTTGAGAAGGGCCGGTTTAAGGATGGAGTTGGGAAGATGTTCAATTGAAGATGATTTATTAGGGTCTATTTTCTTAAGCAGGGTTTCAACTTCAGTTTCTGTAGTCGAAATCTGCTGAAGGGAACTTAGAGCTGGTTGCGTCTGGGGGCGCCAGTCAGGGGACATGCCTTCCGTGAGGTTTGAGGCAATTGTGGCGAAGTACGTATTAATATAATTGGGCAGTTTATCTTGTGGGATTGGATCATTTGATGCATCAGTTAGATTGATAGTCGTTGATCTGTTATTGTTGTGCGAAATCGAGTTTATTAGTTCCCAGAACTTTTTAGGATCTCTGTTTGCGTGATTTAGTTCATTTGTTATGAAGTTTCTTTTAGCATTAAAGAGTGCAGTTTTTGCTTGTTTATTCAGTGCCTTGGCATTCTCCCAATCATGGGGACTTTTAGACTTGGTAGCCTTTTTTCTGGCACGATTTTTGTCTTTCAATTTTTCTATAATCTCAGGGGTTATCCATGGATCGTTGCTTATCCTAATTTGGGTTTTTTTCAGGGGGGCCATTCTATCCAACAGTAGGGTAATCCTGCTGATGATTAGTTTCCAAGCTCTGATCGGGCATTGGATATTGTGGAATGTTTCCCAAGGGTATTCTACTCTTAGTCTGTGAGTGAATTCTCTAACGTTTAGGTTCTTGAGGGGTCTAGACCATTTCACAGTTTTTTCTATTTTGATTTTAGATTTTTTTCTTGTAAGGTAGATTAATTCGTGGTCACTGAGGCTGAGGTTGATTACCCCTGAGTCATGTATAATTTCGGAGTTAGTGTAGATATGATCTATAATGGTTCCCAGGAGCAAATTCTCCCTGTTAAGGTGGTATCTAGTAGGGCTTGAGATAATTTGTTTTAAGTTGAATTCTGTTTGAAGTGATTTCAGTTGCTTTTTGTCATTCGAGGAGTTGTCATTATAATTGATATTGAAGTCGCCTAAAAGGAATATTTCTGCTTTTTTGGTCAATGAGATCTGATTTAACGACTCAGTAAGGTAACTGATAAGGTTCTGTGTGCTTCCGGAGGGTGGTCTATAGAGAGAGCCTATGAAAATGGGTTTAGTGTTCATAATATTCAATCTGATCCACGCACATTCCACATCAGGAGAGCTTGTGTTCAAATTATCAATTGATGAGAAGTCAATGTTTGAGTTGATAAAGAATGCTACCCCACCACCCTTCTTAGGTGAGGGGTTATCAGGTAGCGTCCAAGATCTGTCCAGGCGACAGAGCGAGTAGCCAGGTATAGAGAGCTCGTTATCAGTGATGTTCGGGTGTAGCCAAGTTTCAGATAATGTCATTATTGCAGGTTTGAGTAGTAGCAGTTCTTGCTTGAAGAGATCGATTTTCCCTGCTATGCTTCGAGTGTTTAGGTGGCATATAGATAAACCCTTAGTTAGGGCCATGTTCCAGGTCCCTTTTTGCAGATTACTGCTGGGGACAGGTGCCGTAAGTCCTATACCCAGGTAGGGTGGCGGAAGGCCTACGCGGGTACTGAGGCGTATAGGAGAGTTGGGTGTCTGCTAATAATGCGAGGGGGGGGAGTGCTAGAGTAGTGAGCTCATAAAAGTAGCTAGTGACCATCATAAGGTGAGATGTTAGCAATTTTTTCACTCAAATTGACTAGATAAGGGAAGGGAGTGATTTAAGAAGATGGTATTTAAGAAAATCGATAGAGATTTGTCATAAGGGGTCATAGACCCATAATGTAATCTGTTTTCCTGCCGCTCCATGTTGAGTGGAAGCGGTAGAGGTGTAAGGGGAGACGGGCGTCTGGTGAATTGGAATTAGTACAAGTAGGTTAGTGTGAGTACAGAGCTGTTTGGAAAACAGCTGTTCATGTTATGGTTCAATATGTGGGACACATGAGTGGTGAAAAAAGAATTGGTGTACATAAGCAGCAATTATGCTTGCCACGCACTAGGCATGTTGCATTTAATATGGTATTTGCAAAACAGAAGTATGAAGTATAATTACATGAATCTTTGCCGAGACAATATTGTCAGTACTTGCCACACACTAGGCGTGTTGTACTGATTTTATGCGAAATGTAGAGTCAGTTTATGCAATAAATGTGTGAGAAGAACATTCAAATAGTACATGCGAGTGAGCTTACATGGAGTATTCATATAACATGTGTGAGTAGATAGTATCAATGCTTGCCACACTCGAGGTATGTTGCATTGAGTTTTAAGGTAGGTAAAAAACAGCGTCAGTGATTGTAAGATAAAGAAGAAAGAGAGGAGTTTGTTTTATAAATAGTACATGCGTATAAAGAGTGTCAATGCCTGCCACACACTAGGCGTGTTGCATTGGTTTGTGGTAGAAAGTTAATGAATTTAATCATCGGTTAGAAAGAGTAAAGTTCATGTTAAAGACTTGCGGTATTAAATTAGAAGCAGGTTTTCCTAATGTTTTTGTAGAATGTTGTGAGCGTCATGTAGGCGAACTTGGCTATGGTTTCTTTAGTAAAATGTAGACCATCTTTGGTTTTTGATGAATAGCGGTGTGCTGTGTAGAGCTTCCTCTTTTTGTGGATAACACCCTCTAAATGAGGACCAATAACTTTGGCTTTCCTGTTGATCTTTCTTATCTGGTTGTTGATTAGGAGTATTGCCGAATGAATTTCATTTTGGTCTTCTTGGGACGATAGCCAGCCATGTGTGTAGGATTCCAGGGAGATCCCTGGTATCTCCATGACAATTAGGGCCTTGCATGTGGCATTCAATACTCGAATTAGTGGGTATAATTCATTGGTAAAGTGCTGTGCTGCAATTTGGTGGTTGGCGAATCTTGGATATATTTTTTTGCCTTTCAGTTTTTCGGTAAGTTCATTGATACCGGCTTGAACGTAACACAAATCAAATTGCTGAAATGTGAACCTTTTGAAGGCTTCTGTGGATATATCACTAAGTCTCGCGCCAGGCAGAGGTATACATGAAAAGTTGATATCAAAACAGTCATGTTCCCTAAGTAGAGCCTGCATTGGAGCCTCCCAGTTCCTGACCCTTGAATCCCCGATTAAGAGTATTTCAAAGGAGGGCATGGTGAGATTGATTGAAAGGTGAGAGAAAAAAATGAATGGATCGATTATAGTTCAGATCTGATTTTCATGAGCAGTTTACCGCCTACGTTCTTGTGATCAGTGAGTTGGCCCTTGCTCAGGCCCTGCGCGTCTGTTAAGTGGAAGCCGCACCCATAGTATGGGTCCATAGTGCATTCGTAGAAAGTGGCGTCAGTTGTATATTCCATAAGGATGTCTCTTAGGGTAGGATTTTGATTGAATTTTAGTCTCATGCAATCAAGCAGAGTCTCGTCAGCAATTTCGTCCGTCCAATTGATTGAAGCTGGAATTTGATTGGCCAATCTTTTGGCCACGTATGGATTTCTGACTGATTTTATTCTGTCGATTAATGACTGGTCCGCTCCAGATGTAATAGCCTTGCGTGTTTGATAGAGCTGTTCGGCCGAGTTAGATGTTATGTCATCGTGTGTTACTTGACAGGCATATAGGTTGGAGAACGGGCTCATGTGGCCTTGAAACGCCACCCCGTCTGTTGTCTCAATCGTCGAGGCATTCGCCTTTGTGATCCCATTAGGGAGCTTGTCAAATGAGTCACGGTCATATGTTTCCCCTTCTATAACCACTGAAAAACCTTTTGGTCGGGCATCTAATTTGTGAACTGTTCTGGCTGCGTTAGAGATGGTGCGGGCTTCAGAAAGATACACCTGCTCTTCCTCCGTCGAGTCAGATGAGATCCTAATTTTTGCAAGCGCGGGGATATTTCTGCTATTATTTAATTTACGAAATATTTCCAGTTTGAGCTTTGTAGAGGGAAGGGTCACTTTTACTGGGCGTGGGTATATTGCGTTTGCTGCAGGTCTGGGTTTCCCCAGCCTTTCAGGGTTGGAGAAATCAACAATTAGATTCAGAGATTTGAAGAGGTCAATTAATTGTTTGTCCAGAGCTACCCCGTCGGCTTCTGGTAGTCCTCTGACTATGATTCGAAAGTCTCTTGGACGTTCCGAGAGCAGGGAGTTATTGGCTTGGGCATTGTTATTTGTTGTGTTAGTAGGATTGAATGTTTGCCTATTTGTGTACATTGCACCTGCGATCGTTCCAAGCGGTGGGAAATGCGGGTTGAAATTTGACGACTCAATTGATGTTTTATTCACATTTACCTGATCAGATAATTTATCGATTTTGCCCTGAAGGCTTGCAATATTAGTGATCATTTGAGTATCAGTTGTTTTTTGATTATCCGATAGTTGCTTCATACTTGTATTTAGAGTTGAAATGTGTGCCTGATTTGCTACGGCCAACGCATTTAGTTGGTTGTACGATGTCTGCATTGAGGAAAAACCTTGCAGAAGCTCATCCATTTTATTTTCGCGTTTAATGAACATTTTCATAAACTCAGAACCCATGAATTGGTCATAGTGAAATTGACTTATCTGGTAATTTGTGTGCTGGATCGACTGGTTGTTGGGTTGGTAATACGATTGCATCGCTGAGTTTGGAGGGTTGGGGATCACAACTGTCGTTCCCTCGCTTCCCTGGCATTTTGGAGGCGAATGTTGATACGAACTTCCAAATTGGGCAGGATCGATTGGATATCCTGACGATGTAGAGGAGACTGCATGTCCAGAAGGTCCAAAGGGTTGGAGGGAGGGTCCCTGATAGTATGAGTTATTGTCTAAATCCATTCGGGAACTAGATGTTTGGGCGGCCATCGCCCTCTGGTTTGAGTCTACCTGCGGGTGTACCTGAGAGTTTCCCGCGGTCGCCAAGTCGTTGTTTATATTGCGTCGGTCTACGTCCGAGAACAGATTCACCGATCCTAAATTTCTGGATGATCTAGAAGATCTCAGTTTGTCCGTAGACATATCCCTGATGTATTCCACAACTTTTGATCCTAGAATGAGGGTGTATGATAGCGTAAAACTCCTTATCCTGGCTGATTTGCTACGAGCTCACTTTTAGCTGACTACCTCGCGTCCGCCATCTTGCATCCTTCATTCATTTCATTCATGTAAGTGATCAGCCTGGAAGCAGATGTCCAACACTATAGTAGGACTGGTCTGTAGTTCTACAATTCAACCAACATTTGCCCCGACTGTGACTGGGGGTATCTAGAGCGGGGTGTATGAAGTCCAGACAACACCCACCAGGGACCTGCCTGGGGAACAGTTAAACTACAGGGTGGTGACCTGTGTAGTGGTAACCTTGGTAACCAGGTAAACCATGCTGAATGCCCGGATGTAAGCCTACTGCATCATGGGTAATGAATTCAATTCTACCCCAATAACCACCAGGGTTCAGCTTAGGGCCAGTAGAGGGCAGCACGGTAAACAACGTTTAGTTATTAGTGAAAGTGGAACAGGCATATCATCCCTCCCTCTTCACCCTCCTCTCTCTCCTCTCTCTCTCTCCTCTCTCTCCTCTCTCTCTCTCCTCTCTCTCCTCTCTCTCCTCTCTCTCCCCCTCTCTCCTCTCTCTCTCCCTCTCCTCTCTCTCTCTCCTCTCTCTCCCCCTCTCCTCTCTCTCCTCTCTCCGTCTCTCTCCTCTCTCTCCTCTCTCTCCTCTCTCTCGCCTCTCTCTCCCCCTCTCTCCTCTCTCTCCCCCTCTCCTCTCTCTCCTCTCTGTCTCCTCTCTCTCCTCTCTCTCTCTCCTCTCTCCTCTCCCCTCTCTCTCCTCTCTCTCCTGTCTCCTCTCTCTCTCTCCTCTCTCTCCCCCTCTCTCCTCTCTCTCTCCCTCTCCTCTCTCCTCCCTCTCTCTCTCCTCTCTCCTCTCCCCTCTCTCTACTCTCTCTCCTCTCTCTCCTCTCTCTCTCCTCTCTCTCTCTCCTCTCCCCTCTCTCTCCTCTCTCTCCTCTCCTCTCCTCTCTCTCCCCCTCTCTCCCTCTCTCCTCTCTCTCTCCTCTCTCTCTTCTCTCTCCTCTCTCCACTAACCTCTCCTCTCTCTCCTCTCTCTCCTCTCTCTCCTCTCTCTCCTCTCTCTCCTCTCTCTTCTCTCCGTCCACTCTCTCTCTCTGCACCCTCTCTCTGTGCTCTCTCATCTCGCTGCTCCCTATCTCCCTTCTCCCTTTCTCCTCCCCACCATCTAATTGAAGTCAACAATCATAATCCCCCAAATAAAGGCCTCCAACTCAGACGCCAAGTTGTCACAGAATAATAACTGTTGCCATGGTAACCTGATCCCTAGTGCTGTGTTTTCCCGCCAGGAGACTGTGTACTGTTCAAGCTGTAGATGTTTACAGGTCTTTAGTCGCTGTCAGGGCAAATTGTAGGACTACAGACCAGTGCTACTTTGTTGGACATCAGCTTCCTATTGTATCAACTATAATACAATATGTTACAAAAAGCACAAATCAAACAAGCAAGTTTTAGGCTTTTCCTTTAACGTCCTAACCCTCTTTCCCCTCGCCCACTCGCCTCCCCATCCCCCCTGCCCTCACCATCACTCCCCATCCCCCCTGCCCTCACCATCACTCCCCATTCCCCCTCCCACACCATCGCTCCCCTTCCCCCTGCCCACACCATCGCTCCCCATCCCCCCTCCCACACCATCACTCCCCATTCCCCCTCCCACACCATCGCTCCCCTTCCTCCCTGCCCACACCATCGCTCCCCATCCCCCATGCCCACACCATCGCTCCCCATCCCCCTGCCCTCTCCATCGCTCCCCATCCCCCTGCCCTCTCCATCACTCCCCATCCCCCCTGCCCTCACCATCACTCCCCATCACCCCTGCCCTCACCATCACTCCCCATCCCCCCTGCCCTCACCATCACTCCCCATCCCCCCTGCCCTCACCATCACTCCCTATCCCCCCTGCCCTCACCATCACTCCCCATCCCCCCTGCCCTCACCATCTCTCCCCATCACCCTGCCCTCACCATCACTCCCCATCCCCCTGCCCACACCATCACTCCCCATCCCCCTGCCCCCACCATTGCTCCCCATCCCCCTGCCCACACCATCTCTCCCCATCCTCCCTGCCCTCACCATCTCTCCCCATCCCCCCTGCCCTCCCCATCGCTCCCCATCCTCCCTGCCCTCACCATCACTCCCCATCCCCCCCTGCCCTCACCATCACTCCCCATCCCCCCTCCCACACCATCGCTCCCCATCCCCCTGCCCTCACCATCACTCCCCATCCCCCCTGCCCTCACCATCTCTCCCCATCCTCCCTGCCCTCACCATCACTCCCCATCCCCCCTGCCCTCACCATCACTCCCCATCCCCCCTGCCCTCACCATCACTCCCCATCCCCCCTGCCCTCACCATCTCTCCCCATCACCCTGCCCTCACCATCACTCCCCATCCCCCTGCCCACACCATCACTCCCCATCACCCTGCCCTCACCATCACTCCCCATCCCCCCTGCCCTCACCATCACTCCCCATCCCCCTGCCCCCACCATTGCTCCCCATCCCCCTGCCCC
>CALNXF010000037.1:0-38031 GCA_942159475.1 Sthenelais limicola | reverse complement strand
TCTCCCCCTCCCCCTTTCTTCCTCTCCCCCTCTCTCCTCCCCATCTCTCTCTCCCTGCCCCTTTCTTCATCTCCCCCTCTGTCCCCCCATCTCTCTTCCTCCCCCTTTCTTCCTCTCCCCCTCTCTCCTCCCCATCTCTCTCCCTCCCCCTTTCTTCCTCTCCCCCTCTCTCCCCCCATCTCTCTCCCTCCCTCTTTCTTCCTCTCCCCCTCTCTCCTCCCCATCTCTCTCCCTCCCCCTTTCTTCCTCTCCCCCTCTCTCCTCCCCATCTCTCTCCCTCCCCCTTTCTTCCTCTCCCCCTCTTTCCTCCCCATCTCTCTCCCTCCCCCTTTCTTCCTCTTCCTCCTCTCTCCTCCCCATCTCTCTCCCTCCCCCTTTCTTCCTCCCCCTCTCTTCTCCATCTCTCTCTACCTCCCCTTTCTTCCTCTCCCCTCTGTCCTCCCCAACTCTCTCTCCCTCTCCCTTCCTTCCTCTCCCCCAGTCTCCTCCCTACCTCTGCCCCCTTTCTTCTTCCTCTCCCCCTCCCTCCTCTCCATCTCTCTCCCTGCCCCTTTCTTCCTCTCCCCCTGTCTCCTCCCCCTCTCTCTTCCCTCCGCCTTTCTTCTTCCCCTCCCCTCTCCTCTCCATCTCTCTCCCTGCCCCTTTCTTCCTCTCCCCCTCCCTCCTCCCCATCTCTCTCCCTCCCCCTTTCTTCCTCTCCCCCTCTCACCTCTCCATCTCTCTTCCTCCCCCTTTCTTCCTCTTCCCCTCTCTCCTCCCCATCTCTCTCCCTCCCCCTTTCTTCCTCTCCCCCTCTCACCTCTCCATCTCTCTCCTGCCCCTTTCTTCCTCTCCCCCTGTCTCCTCCCCCTCTCTCTTCCCTCCCCCTTTCTTCCTCTCCCCTCTCCTCTCCATCTCTCTCCCTCCCCCTTTCTTCCTCTTCCCCTCTCTCCTCCCCATCTCTCTCCCTCCCCCTTTCTTCCTCTCCCCCTCTCACCTCTCCATCTCTCTCCTGCCCCTTTCTTCCTCTCCCCCTGTCTCCTCCCCCTCTCTCTTCCCTCCCCCTTTCTTCCTCTCCCCTCTCCTCTCCATCTCTCTCCCTCCCCCTTTCTTCCTCTCCCCCCCTGTCTCCTCCCCATCTCCCCCCCCCCCCCTTGCCTCTCCCTTTACCTACAGGTCCCACACTGTGTTATCCCACACACTGGCACATTACCATTACTCATCCACCCTACGTTATGAAACATATTCTTTCTTTTAGACAGGAGCTGAGGCTGTTGACCTCCCCCCCTCCCTCTCCACACTCCTGTAGACATGAGGGTGTTGACCTCTCCTCTCCTCCCCTCCACTCTTCCCCTCCCCCCCTCCACCCCCATCCCTCCACACTCCTGTAGACATCAGGGTGTTGACCTCTCCTCTCCTCTCCTCCCCTCCCCCTCCCATCCATACACCCCCTGCACCCCTGCACACACCCCCCTCCCCCTCTACCCCACCCCCCCTGTGAACCAGACCGCAATGCGCATGTCATGCCCTGATCACCACCACGCCCTCTGTCCGTCTGCACTAAAACCTCTAATGTTAGTGAAAAATGAAATGGATCACATTCTCCCCGCCTCCCCCCCTACACCTGCCCCCACCCTCCCCCTCCCCCCGCCTCCACCCTCCCCCTCCCCGCCTCTTCCACCCCCACCCCCCACCCCCCCTGCCGCCTCCCGCCCAACCCCTGTTACCTCTACCAGTATTATGCCAACAAATACCGCGGGACATATAAGGGTCAGACTTTCAGAAAATGTAATTCACCTTCACCAACCCTTCCAGATAACACACATTTAAGACAAAAATGAGCTTCAAAATACAGTTTAACATAACAGAACTGATACTTTAAATCAATGTGATACCAAATATACTCAGATATACATGGTATTCTTCATTTTTCGGACTAATTTAGCAGAATTTCCTAAATGTATAGAGCTGCCAATTGTACATTTTCTGAAGATCTTTCACACTCCCTGCACCCTAGCTCTATATTGTAGCGTTAGGAGCCAAAGTTACACCCAGTAGTCGTCACCACCAGGTATAGTGGGCAGATTTGCAGAAAATGTACAATTAACAGTTGTACACATTTAGTAAACTCTGCTAAATTAGACTGCAATTGGGTCAATACTAGGTAAATTCGAGTATATTCGGCATTGTATTGATTCTAGCAATCTGTTTGGTTAGGTTGGACTGTATTTTGAACTTTATTTTCGTCTGAAATTTGGGTTATTTGAAAAGATTGGTGAAGGTGAATTGTACATTTTCTGAAAATCTGACCCATGATCATGATCATAACTCATAACCACCGGCGGGAAGCACACAGCAGGCCCCCACCCATGGACACACTACATTAATTACTCATTACTATTCCTTTGGAAAAACTTGTATTCGAACAGGAAAATAATAGCCTCTGAATAGTGAATTCCATCAGCAATTGTGAACATAACGTGTGTATAACTGACGTATATGGGTCAGATTTTCAGAAAAAGTACATTTCAGCTTCACCAATTTTCTCAAATAACCCAAATTTCAGACGGAAATAAAGTTCAAAATACAGGTCAACCTAACCAAACAAATTGCTAGAATCAGTGCAATGCCGGATTTACTAGAATTTACATCCCAAATAACCAAATTGCAGCCTAATTTAGCAGAATTTACTAAATGTGTAGAGCTGCCAATTGTACATTTTCTAAAAATCTGACCCATGTATATATTATACAGTAGATAATAAACCTTATTATCTATCATTATTTGTTGGGAGAAATTTTAAAAAAAAAACAATATACTTTTAGTCCATTAGAGCATGATCCATATAATCTTGGTTACATATTTTTTTTTGGAACATAGTTTATTGCAGGGACGATGTTCCCACTGCCTGCCTATTAATATTTACAATGATACATTCTTCAATTTAAGTTACAAAGAAAAAGCATAACCATATATTGATCATGATTTGTTTCATGTGTTGCCAATTGTGGCCATCCCAGTCACAGTGTGGTGTGCTGCCAGTTATCAAATATTACACATAAATTATGTTTTTCTTCCACCATCACCATATAAATGTACCCTGTTTGGCAATACCTTATGGGTCAGAATTTCAGAAGAGGCACAATTGGCAGCTCTACAAATTTGGTAACTTCTGTTAAATTAGACAGAAAAATAATAAATAATGGATATATCAGAATATATATATATCGTATTTGTATTCTGAATTCATAGATTACATCGCTTCAGAAGAGGATGCCTGCCTCTCTAATTGAGGTCTTCCTGACGGATCCTATGTACCTGAAATATCTGCTAATGATCTTACGATGATATTACGATGCAAAATAGTTACACAGTTAGAATACAATACTGAATATTAAATTGGATAGTTACTATAAGTCCATGGCTCTTTACCTTAATATACTTATGTTATGTTTTACTTATTGCTCTATGTCGAGATTGTCCCCGACATGTTGTTGGTAGAATGTTCCAATTATACTTTTACTCTAATTAACTCATCAAGTTATACAATATAACAGTATAGTATACTAGGATATACTTGAGCCGTTTCACCCTTTCCCCATCCCATGGTAATGTCCCTACAGTAAAACCCACAAAATAATGTCAATACAGGATTATACAGATTGAACATTAAAAAACAGATTAAAATTAACATACATTTCGATTACTTAATCGAGATTGTTGTTGTATCGACCGTGCAATAAGGACTTGCATGCCTTTATAACAATGTTGGTTTAGTTAACAATATAAACCTTCATCCAACCTCTAGCTACCTCTTTATGCAATTATTCAGAGGGTAGGTACTCATCATTTTCACACAAATAAACAGTTCTAATAAGGTACTGTCTAAACTTGATTCTTGTATCTGTAACTTGTACTTTATCAGAATGACTATTCCATAGATTTGTTAGTACATAAATGTAAGATCTTCTAAATAATTCATTTTTTGGTTGCGGCACAATCAGTTCCCCCCCCCCCCCTGCCAGTCGTCTTAGATTTATCTTCCTCCTGTCTACATTTTCATTGATTCTAGTTCTCATAAATGCAAGATCTAATAAGTGACTGTCCCTCCTCGTCAATAGAGTTGGGAGATAAAGTTTTGTGAATTTCTTTTGTATTCGATAATTTAGGTAATTTAAAATGATTTTGAACGCAGAATTTTGTAAGGTTTGAAGCTTTTGTAACTGCGCTTGGGCCGTTGAACCATAAAATAAATCCCCATAGTCGATAATGGGAAGAACCATTGTCTTGTATAATAAGAGGAGCGTATTACGATCACACACATTATATAATTTTGACAGAGCGTGTATCTTTGATCTAACTATGGACACCTTCTTCCTTAGAAACACCTTATAATCAACTCTCTCATCAATTTCCATCCCAAGGAACTTGTATTCAGTTACATTTTATTTGGCATTGTGTTGAAATATCTCTTTCCTTGTGTTAAACTGCATTTTGAATGTCACTTTTTACTTACATTTGGGTTATTTGAAAGAATTGGTGAAGTTGAATTGTACATTTTCTGGAGATTTCGCCCATATATCTAGGAGTACAAGCCCTCGTTTCTCTCAGCTTAGACTAGCATCAGGTCCCTCAGGGTGAAAATGTTATAAAATGTACAAATCAGCTTTACTAATCTCAAATAATCCAAATTTCAAACAAAAATAAAGTTCAAAATACGGTTCAACCTAACCAAACTCGAATTGACTTAGTATTGACCATATTGCAGCCTAATCTAGCAGAATTTACTAAATGTATACAGCTGCCAATTGTACATTTTCTGAAAATCTGACTCCTCAGCCAGTTTTACACACCCAGGGCCTCACTCATGCGCGGGCCTTCAATGGACAGTCACCCTAATATCATCTAATTGAGTTTGAATCTTTTTTTTTCAAAATTTTGTTTAAGAAACAAACCAAAATCAAAGACTTACACAAGTCTAGGAATAGAGAGAGAATGGAACGAGGTGTTATTAATTGAATATTTATTGGACGAGATTGCATAGCAATGCAGTCCAATAAATATTCAATTACTAGCAGCACCGAGTTCCATTCAGTGTTTATCATATGCCTCTAGCATAGACAAATATTGATATATAGTGATGCGGGGCTCAAGACGAGCTATGCCCGACTAGATTTCTTGGCCCATGTACTATAATATATCAGCGCTAATTGTACTGGCATAAATCCATACATTCTACAGGTATACTATTGATAGCTTACACAGTCAGTTCTCCTTACCAGGAACTGTCACAGAGCACATTTCCTTTGTTTAAAACTAACATTGTTATAAAATACTATTATACTATATATGTCTATAATAGACATTTGTTCAGTACTTGGGAGGTGGTTTCATAAGATAAAAATGTTACCCAACCCCTACCTAGTTTTCAGCCAGATAAATATGAAACACACCTATATATATTTGTATTTTACTAACCTGGATTTAATTATGTAGTGACCTTGACCTTGCTGTACTTACCGCCATTACTGTCTGTCTGTGCCCTGTAATCTGCCTTAGTGTCATGGATCCACGTGTGGGGGAGCCACTTTGTCTTCATTTCCTGTGTACTGTTCAGGTTTGTTCATAAGTAGATGTTTAGTGTCTACATATGGGTCAGATTGTCAGAAAATGTACAATTCGTTTTCACCAATCCTCTCAAAGAAACCACATTTCAGACAGAAATGAGCTTCAAAATGCAGATTAACATAACAGAACTGATACTTTAAATCAATGCGATACCAAATATACTCAGATATACCTGGTATTCATAAATTTTTCAGCCTAATTTAGCAGAATTGCCTTATTGTGTAGAGCTGGCAATTGTACATTTTCTGAAAATCTGACCCATGTGTGAAAACTGCCGTCCGTGTGATAGTTGTGCTTCCAGTGTATAGCCTGCTATGGGCAAGTGTTGGTCCCAAGCTTCTCAAATAACCCACATTTCACACACATTTAACCCACCATATACACAGTCACAGGTCGCCAGAGATGGATGTTGAGATATCATCATATTTGTGACGTGTTTTAGGAAAATGAGTCATAAGTCACAAAACATTAATTTAGAGATATCATTATATTTGAATATATATAATCTAATATGTGTTTCTAGACTCTCCCACGACTACCGCTTTTGAAAAAAGCCGCCACCGGCTACTCCCTAAAATTGGAACAGTCGTACCCGTTATCACGGTCGTACGTACATAGTAGAAGAAAAGGGAATTGCTGCTGTCTCTGCCAACGAAATAAATGCTCATTCAGCTTTGTGTCAGGTGTGAGAACTACCGTATATTAGTAAGCAACGATATTAGCTAGTGATTACTGGAACAATATTGTCTATATATAACACTAGGGTCAGGTATAGCTCGAAAGATCCCGTCGGGAAGATTCGAATGGACGGCCATTGCCGCGAAATATATCAACAAGTGCCGAAAATGGTGTCTCCCAATACCGCCGCTAGCGCCACTGCATAGGCCGCTGCTAAGTGCCTACGCACTTAGCAGCGCTAGGGGTGGGGGTCGGGTGGAGGTGGTAGGGTGCGTGGACGGGACCTCGTCGGCAACTATTTTTCTTTATTTATACAAGCAACTAGCCTAAAACTCAGATCCCAACACAACCCAATCCAGCGGTATGCTTTCTGGACGAAAAGTCGCCAAGTGGCAATGCCATGCATAAAAACCTCAGCTCAGCAATTCGACCCAAGCTCATTGGCCAACACCTATTGCGCAAATCTGCAAATAATTTCCAAAAATCCCTATGTTCCCATATGTACACACACTTCAAACCTGTCCCAGTCTCAAGCTTATTGATTTTAAGAGACATTTCAGCAAAAAATTTAAGGTCTTACTCGTATAATTACGCAGTTCCAGCATTACATGCTTATGCCTATGTATCTCTGTTTCTCCTCGTTGCCGACATTACTCGGCTCACTATCACACGCTCGGCCACACTCGGTGAACTTCGTGTAATGACGTCATAGGCGCGGGGATTCCCCACCGGAACCCTACCCAGAACGAGGCCCATGTAATGACGTCATAGCAGCGGGGAATCGCCGTATCATGTGCATTCATGATCGGCGATGATTAAAGCTAAAAAACGAAACGATTTGGAAGGCGTCGGGAGACGCCATAGGAGGGAGGTGGGCGGGATGGTGGGCAATGTCAATGTACAAAAACATTCCATACTTATGAAAGTAAATAGCCCAAGACATCCCTTCATTCCCATCAAATTGTCACGATAGTTCTAATCTGGTGCCACACACCCCACTGGATTTTAAGTTTGATATTTTCGTTTTTGAAAAAGAAAACGTTTTCAATATTTTTGGGGGTTATAAGCAGTAAATTAACTAAATATGGTCCATATGAGGACCTTTAAAACGAATAAATATATTACATAGATTGTCCTGATATTTGATACACTACACGGGTCAGATTTCCAGAAAATGTACAATCAGCAGTTCTACACATTTGGTAACTTCTGTAAAATTAGACAGAAAAATTCTAAACATTGGGTATATCAGAGTATCTTTGGCATTGTGTTGATTATAAATGTCTCTTTCCTTGTGTTAAACTGCATTTTGAACGTCACTTTTCACTTATAAATTTGGCTTATTTGAAAGGATTGATGAAGGTGAATTGTACATTTTTCTGAAAATCTGACCCACTGTACATCTATGGTGTGTTGCATCATGGACATTATTTCAAATGGTATCAGAAACAAATCGAATCAAGCAGGAACTTGTACTGGTTGTGTTTAGTTGGCGTTCAATGATTAGCATAGAGCTAACCGTGCTCATTTCCGTCTTGTCAATTTTGACTGGTCACTCCATGTAATTCTGTTGGTCCCTTTAACACCTTTGCATATGAGGCATCTTACTTCTCAACTTGCCACTTTTTTTTTTCTTTTTTAAAAATCTTTATTTCTTTATCCTGCCGTCTAGGCCTTTACAAAGCTAATTTTGTTGTTATCTCATCAATCTAAAAATATGCAGTGTCCGCCATGGATGTTTGCATGCGTTGCCTAGCAAAACCATAAGAACTCAAGACATAATATATACAATTTGGGCATTACATACCAGAGAAAAAAGGAAGTTAAAATGCCTTCTTTACACTATTCAGTTAGAGTTATCCTTATGAACAGTATGTATCAGGATTAATTTCTTGAAAGTACATGTCGCCTTATACAAGATAATAATATTGTATTAATGATGATCATGCCTTCCTTACATCCAAACCTGTTTACTAATTATATTTATTATCATAATATCAATATTATCAACCATACCGTCAAGCGTTCAATTCAATTCAATTCAAGACATTTTTTATTTGCTTAAGTGGCGACTACAAAAAGGAGGTCCCGGTTTTGAAACCTTGGTTCCAAGTCTTCCTGTGGGTTCCTGGGTTGGTGGTTTCCTAAACAGGCTCACAATAAGATATTATGACATAAACATGACATGGCTATGTTTCTGTTTTCTACTTATCTAGTTGAACATTATATAACTAGCTAACAGTGCGTAGTACTAACTAGAGCATGGTGTAAAAGTTAGGGTTCAATAACAAAGTGTAATCAAACAGTGGTTGGTAATTGGTATAGTCGGTCCAGACCAAGAAGTGTTATAAGGGTCAGATTTTCAGAAAATGTACAATTCACCTTCACCAATCCTCTCAAATAACCCACATTTAAGACAAAAATAAGCTTCAAAATGCAGTTTAACATAACAGAACTGATACTTTAAATCAATGCGATACCAAATATACTAAGATATACCTGGTATTCTTCATTTTTCAGCCTAATTTAGGAGAATTTCCTCAATGTGTACAGCTGCCAATTGTACATTTTCTGAAAATCTGACCCATATATACACAACAAAGTACATTATAATAATATACAATACAATACAATAGCGATAAGACAAAAATAATGTGTCTTTAGAGACTAAAATTAATGGTATTCGATGTTGTATGGTCTTCCCCATTCCTTATTCAATAATAGTATTCAAAACTTCTCATGCTGTAGTGAGAAGGCATGGATGTCACGGTATTATTCATGCAGTAAGCACTAAGTCAGGAGTTCCTTGCCTCTAGCAGTGGACGAGTTATTATGGAGGAATTAAAGTTGAATCGTCTTTTTCTAATTTAAGCATCCACAAACGAAGTGTCTGTTAATATCTATTACTATTTATATTCCAGATGGGTTTCTGCACAGAATTTTTGGCGACATAATTATGACTCATCTTCCTGGAACTTGGACCCACATATGGAAAACTTAAATCTTTATTCTCAGCTATTATGACAAAACAAATCTACCAAAATTCACTCAAATTATGACTTACAGGACTATTTCTATACATGTTTACATTGTCTGTACGAACAGCTAGGCTTTACTGGGTGAAATAGACACAGGCGACCCCACGCGGGAAGATGATGCACTCACAGTGACGGTGGTGCCTCCTGTAGGATGGTGTGGGAACTAGCGTTACAACAGCTTCACTTTTACCACACGCAGCGGTTCTACCTCGCCCGCTCCTTGTCAGTACATTGGCTATACATGTGAAGATGAATTGTTTATGCCACGAAAACTGGTTGGATATGATGTAGCGAGGTCGTGTACAGTAAGAAAACTAGTTTAATATACTAAGCATGGGGCAGTTAGTGTAGATTGAGCCCCAGCGGGGTGGGGGTAGTTACCCAACCCTGGCATGGGGTGTCGCGCGAGGTAGGCTACCCTCTAACCCTGGCTAGGTGGGGTAGAGGCCACTGCTAGCAAACTGTACCAAGGGTCACTTAGTCCATAGCACGGACCCACTAGTCGTAGAATACAATCCCTACCGTTTAGGTAACCTAACTAGGACTAGGACCCACACTCAGCTACACTGTGGACAGTGGGTCTGTGGAGAGACTAGGGCAGTCGCCAGAAGGCACCATTTCACGGCTTGTTTTAAAAAAAAAATCCGGGAGAGGGGGAGGTTTGGTGGTGGGGTGGGTTGGCATGCGCCTGGACCCTGGGTGCCGTTGTACTAACGTTGTAAGACAGGAATTTAAGCTCAGAAATTGTAAGATCGTCTTACGTAAGATGGGGGTGTTGTAGCCTACTAACGGTAAAATAAGCTAAGATAAGGTAAGACGATGTAAGATTTCTAAGACAGCATCATAGGTGTCTTAGCAGCGTCTTAGATATAGCAATGACCTAGGAACATGTAGGAATTCATTCGAGATGGAGCCTAAGGCTGACTCGCATAAATGTAAACACATGTATGGTCTCACTTATGCAATTAGACACTTTGTAGATACATTTTCATTTTAATAATATGCATTAATTCCAATTTTGTTCGTGTTCTTGTTCGCCATTAACCATTTTGTTCAGGCCACGATGTAGACAATAATTTAGCCAAGGTGACGGTCAGTAAGAGGTGTCACCTGAAATATTCTCCCCCGCAATGTCTTAAATCTTGTAAGACCGTCTTAGGATACTGTAAGTCGACTTACATATAAGATTCCCTAAGATCCCCCCCCCCCCCCCCCACACACACACACACTAGTTGTTATTGCTCACGCCTACGGCGCTCGTTTGACACTCACCAAAAAAACATTCCTTCTGCCCCCACCATGGTTTTGGTTTCTGACCCATTCATTACACATTCAGTAATCATTGAATGAAAACGCAATGTTGGTACTCAATACTTCGGATACTACTATACCTAGCATATATGATTACACTGACAAAGTTTCACAAGATTACATGACTGAAATCTTCTCTGTAATCATCAACACAAACACGCGAGTACTGCCGCCATGCTAGCTCTGATTTATTCAGTCATGCGCACTGCGCCACTCCCGTTCACAACATCCGGTCGCTGACATATATTACATCCTGTCTTTTTTGAAATTTAACATGCTGCATTTAGGACTATACAACACAGTACATAGTTTATTTCACTGCCATCTAGTGGAGATGAGCAGGAATAATTGAGATGTAGGTCACTAGATCGGACAGTTTACTTCCGTCGCTTGAAAGGACAGTTCGCAGAGCAGTGTGCTCGCTTCAATTCATTCAAATCTTCGATTAAGGATAATATTCGCCGCTGGAAAGTAAGTCCAGGTGTTCAGACTGGAAGGCAGTGGGTCTTCCGGTCTAAGAAAAAATCGTGATCTTGCCGTCGAGCACGACAATAAGGCAGACTCGATAGGCCCCCGTAACTCCTAGGAGGACTCGGGTCAGCCATTGCAACCTCCTTGCTCGGTCAAGCCACAAAGCTGACCTACTTGAGAGTGCGCATGCGCATTACGCCAAGAGCCTGCGCGAACCACCGTTCACCGCGTGGTTCTTTCAAACCTCAGTGGCTTCTTGGAGCAGTGCGCTCGGAAATGAACAAGAGACTTTTAAGTGATTCCAGTGGGATACAAATCACAAGACTTTACTATATTGTCATCAAACCTGAGTGCATTCTCAACATGGGTAAAACTCGGAATAAAAATACCGAGGAGGGGTCGGATAAGCCGAAGACTCCAGAGAAAGTGAATCCTGGACCTAGTAATGATGGCGGGGGTGATGACCCCTTGAGCCATTACCTGAAAACGCTGACCAAGGAGCAGCGAAAGGAGTTTGAGGATCAACTCAGGGAGGTCCAAGGAGAAGGCAAAGGCAAAGGCAAAGGCACATCCTCCGATGTCTAGATATCCTAGCAGGTGCTGCCACTTGTGGCGGCCACACTGACTAACCACTGGAGAGTGGGAATAAAGGCAGTTGACTTAGAACTAACACGGCGTACGGTTGTCAATTCATACTAGAGTATTACTACATGGTACCAGAAGTAAAAACGATCGCAAAATGGACGGAGTAAAGCCACCAGAGCAAATGTCATTCTCCACAGGGAATGTTGCGGAGAATTGGGAAATCTATAAGGAGGATTTCCTCTGGTATGCAGACGCGGTGAGCGTGGATCTACCGAACAAGAAGACCTCGCTCTTCCTCCATGTTGCGGGCCGCGAGGCAAAGAGGATATACAAGACGAGAACATGGGCACTTGCCGTTCCAGAGATCCCAGCTCAGAGGGATCCAGTAGTAGCACGAGTACCTGGAATCCCAGCAGAGGATAAAACTGACTTTGATACGGTAATGACAAAGTTTGATCAATACTGCACACCAAAAAGAAACAGGTTTTTTGAGAGATATCAGTTCAACACACGTGTGCAACTGGAAGGAGAAACCATAGACGCCTACGTGACTGACTTACGCATTAAGGCAGCCACATGTGAGTGGGGAGAGAATGAGGAAGACTTTATTCTGGAAAGGATGGTGGTAGGGATGACAGACAGAGGGCTGAAAGAGAAACTAATCAAGAAAGACGACTTAACCCTGGAAAGAGCGGTACAAACTTGTAGACGAGCAGCACAGACAAGAGCGGAGTTGCTAGTGATGGAGCCGGGCATACAGGAGACTGTCAACTACGTGGGAAAAACACGTGGCCCGAGGCAGCAGCAGACGCCACCTACTCGCCGGGACCAAGGAGGAGCCGCTGGAGGACCCTCAGGGGGTGACACCCGGTCTTCAGCACGTGTTATCGACTGCAAGAAATGTGGGAACAGGCACGAGATTAGGAACTGCCCCGCATGGCATCATAGGTGTGACAGATGCAAGAGAAAAGGACATCTCGAAACTAAGTGCTGGGGAAGGGTAGATGAGATAAAACAGGAGGAAACAGCATTCACTCAACTGGAGGAAAATGTTGATGCTATATTTATAGGGACGGTGAATACAGAGGCGAAGGAGGTCATGACAATTAGGATCAGCAAGACTCACAAATGGGCCTCAAATGTCAAACTGGGAGAGGATATGGTGATATGCAAACTTGACACTGGAGCTGGAGCGGATTTAATGAACTATGAGGATTACCAGGGATTAACTCAAAAACCAGCACTCAGACCTGTAGCGGTAAAGCTCACCGACTACAACGGGCACAACATACCGGTGAAAGGCTACATCATCAGGCAAGCGACGGTCAATGGAAAACACTACCCCATTCGCTTCATAGTCAGTGAGGGCATATCACTGCTTGGAGGTGACACCTGTGAAAGATTGGGACTAATCACAAGACACTACACGCAGGAGGAAAATGGGGTAGGTACAAGCAAGATAGACATGATAAATAAGCATCTAAACGATAAACTCCTGACTGAAGTAAAACAATGCATACTACCAGAGATCAGTGAGCTGTCCTCAATACCCTACGTACATAAGATAAAACTAAAACCAGGGGCAGAATCTGTTATAATCCCAGCTAGGAGAATACCAGTGGCAATTAGAGATAAATTAAAGCTGGAACTCGAGCGCATGGAAAGCCTAGGGGTGATTCAGAAGGTGGAGGAGCCCACCGACTGGGTTAACGCGATGGTAGTGGTAAACAAACCCAACGGGGATCTCAGGATCTGTCTAGATCCCAAGGAGTTGAATAGATCAATAGCCAGGGAGCACTTCCAGTTACCGACACGAGACGAGATGTTTTCAGAAATTAGAGATGCGAGGGTGTTCAGTAAGTTAGACGCCTCGCATGCGTTTTGGCAAATCAAGCTGGAAGAATCTAGTAAAAACTTAACGACATTTGGCACACCATTTGGGAGGTACGCATATAATAGATTGCCATATGGGTTGTGCTCCGCCCCGGAGGTTTTTCATCGCTCAATGGACCAGATGTTTGAGAACATCCCGGGCGTGAGAGTCTATGTAGATGACATTCTAGTGTGGGGAAGAGATCAGGAGGAGCATGATGCTAGACTGGCAAAGGTAAAAGAGAGGATTGCGCAAAATAAACTGCTAATGAACTGGACCAAATGCGAGATTGGGGTGAATAAGATAAAGTTTCTAGGGGAGGAACTCTCGGAAACAGGAATCTCACCAGACAAGGAGAAAGTAGAGGCTATAGTCAACATGGAAAGTCCGAAAAACAAAGAAGAGGTGCAGAGGATAATGGGGTGCGTGAATTTTGTTGGCAGGTATATACCTAATCTATCAACATCTTGTGCAAACATTCGGTCCCTGATGCAGAAACAGACTGAGTGGCAATGGGATAAAATCCATGAGGAGGAATGGCAGCACATAAAACAAGTGCTTAGCTCGGGGCCGGTGCTATCATATTTTGACATAAGAAGGCCAACAAAGGTAAGCAGTGATGCTTCGATGAGAGGATTAGGGGCAGTCCTCCTACAGTATCATCAAAATGCATGGAAGCCTGTAGCCTATGCAGCGCGCTCCTTAACTGAGTGTGAATCTCGATATGCCCAGATAGAAAAAGAGATGTTGGGTCTGATATATGCTTGTGAGCGATTTCATAATTACATTTATGGCATGAGGGATGTGCAATTAGAAACTGATCACAAACCGTTAGTTCCTCTAGCTAACAAATCACTCAATGAGATGACGCCCCGCATTCAGCGGATGATGCTAAGGTTACAGCGATATAATGTAAAGATGCAGTGGGTGCCAGGTAAAACACTGTACATATCAGACACGTTGTCAAGAGCAACGTATGCGGTGAGAGTAGTGCAGCAGGAAGGAGGCTTGCAGGAGAGAGAGGTCCGGGCACAAGTGAATCTAATATATGAAAGTCTCCCAGCCTCAAAAACAATGCTCACACGTATAGCTGAGGAAACAGCAAAAGATGAGCTGTTGTGTGCAGTCAAAGAGGCGATAATGGACGGGTGGAAAAACGGGGTCTGCCCAGCATATGCCTCAATAAAAGATGAGCTCTGCATAATAAGTGGGGTAATATTAAGGGGACAAAGAATTGTAATACCAAGCTCGATGAGGAGAGAAATGTTAGAGAAGCTTCACGAGGGTCATTTAGGTATAGAGAAACAGAGGAGATGGGCCCGCCAGTCCATGTACTGGCCCAGGATGAATCACGACATAGAATATCAATCAAAGATGTGTGGGATTTGCTTGAAATATCTTCCTGCCCAGCAGAAGGAGCCTATGGTAGAAGATAAGGAGGACTGGGGGCCCTGGGAGAAAATAGGAATGGATCTATTTTATTGGGAGAAGAATGAATACTTAATGATTGTGGACTATCACTCTTCATATCCGGAGATAGTAAGACTAACATCCACTACTTCAGAACAAGTCATAATGCACACGAAAAGTATATTTGCTAAATATGGTGTACCGCAACTAGTTATCACAGATAACGGACCACAATTCTCTTCTCAATCTTTCAGACAGTTTTCGGAGACATGGGCCTTCAACCACAGGACGTCAAGCCCCAGATACCCCCAATCGAATGGGAAGGCGGAGAGGGCGGTAGGGATAGTGAAAAACCTGCTATCCAAGGCGAAGGAGACAGGCCAGGATCCCTACATGGCTCTCCTAGCCTATAGGTCAGCACCCATGGAATCAGGGGTATCGCCAGGAGAGGCACTTCACGGACGGAAACTAAATGGACCCCTGCCAAGTGTCCGTGCAACAAAGTATAAACAAGAAAGTGTGGGTCAAAACAACAAAAGTGAGAAATATGATTTAAATGCTAAGGTTTTGAAACCTCTCGAACCTGAGGACACCGTGTTCGTAAGAGGTGATAAATGGGATCAGACGGGCAAGGTAATCACACAGTTAAGCCCTAGATCATATACAGTGCTAACAGAAAGTGGTAGTGTCCTAAGAAGGAATAGGCGACATCTAAAGAGTGTCCCTAAACAACCAGTGGGTAAAGGGGTGAACCAGTATAATGAAACAAGAGACTTTGAGGAAACAGACCAGGGTCCAGAAGAGAGAAGAACAGTAGAGACTGAGACAATAAAAGAGACAATAGGAGATATACCTCAGAATCAGATAAGAGACACAGTAACAGACAGCACTGAGCAGGTAGCAGTGCCACCTGGTGTACCGCAAACACCAGAACCGCGTAGATCAGCGAGGACAGGGAAACCGGTCACTCGACTAATTGAACAAATATAGAGACACTATAACAGCTCATTCTCTATTCTAACTACATTGTGTTCTACTCATATTGTATCACCAACAACCTTGTATCTATACTCTCTCTCTTGTTGCTTGTATTTCTTGTATTATTGTGGAAGGAGGGAGATGTCTAGATATCCTAGCAGGTGCTGCCACTTGTGGCGGCCACACTGACTAACCACTGGAGAGTGGGAATAAAGGCAGTTGACTTAGAACTAACACGGCGTACGGTTGTCAATTCATACTAGAGTATTACTACAGAGGAGAGTGATGAAGGAGAATACTTCGAAGAAGAAGACTCCGAAGCACCACAAACTGAAGCGCAAGAGTTTCTTACAAGTTTTTTCAAGACCACCCAGGTTGCGCGGATGCACTTAGGATGCGCAGCCCTTGCACGGCCACGGACTACATCCGGATTCAGGGAAAAGTGCAGCCAGTGTAAGCCAGCCTTGCACATCCGGCTGCACTTTGGCTGCCGGATTGAACATCTACAGCCAAGATAGCTTTTAGAAGGTACAACAGCATAGGTTGCATCCTTTTATTCATCATTTACCATCAGCACTGGCCCTATATGTTCACAGACCTCTGTGTATGAATCATTTCAATGGTTGGTGAGATTAGACCCTCCCAGCTGAGTAGGCACAATCATATGTACAGTCATATGGGTGTCAACATCATATAACATCATACATATACATTATACATATAAACTCTAGAAGAATATCACTTATGATATTCATAAGTATTTGTTGGACAATATCAATAGTGTATAAATGCCACATTAGTGTATTAGCAGTACCTTTATTGTTAAAGAAATTATAAATGCAATGCAGTGACCTGTCACGCCACCTAGTGAAAAACAAGTACGGTACCGCCACCTGGTGAGAACAAGTCGCACAATAGGGAGCCTATGAAAGAAGTTCCATGTATTGTACCATTACCATTACCATTATTCTCCAGCAAAAGAAATAAATGATTATCTTTGGTAAATACTCTATCATATTAAATATTCTTTTAAATGCACACACTTTATATCTATAGAAAGCTGAGGAAATAAGGAATTCAACCATATGCATCATTCGGATCTCACTAGTAGCAGGCATGCGTTACCGCCGCGCGTAATCGTTACGCATATTTGGCACAGTTATAAAATAATACATATTCATATATGAGTAATTCTCCCAATCGGGGATCATTTGGTTTTCCAGCCTAGGATCTCTACAACCTGTATTTTGGATGATCACACATGATTATAACCATTTTATTCGAGTTCCTTGGCAAAAAAGAGGCTGTGTGAACCATACTTTCAAAGTTCTTAGGCCAGAATCTTTGCCGCTATTGCAATAAAAGTGACTTTTCAGACTAGGAAATAAGTAATAATTATGGAATTTGAATATATTACACAGGCGCATTTAGAAATTTATAAAAGCATTTATAAAAGCATTAGCAAGCTTTTCTGCAGCCCCTCTCGCGCGAAAACATTTGGTACGGCTGTACAAAAAGCTGGCGCGGCCGCCGGGCACACTAGACCAGCGGTAGGTGTTAAAGCTAAAGACTGCCGTCCTGGTGCGACGCCCATACATCTAGGCAGCAGACGTAGTATTCTGGCACCTTTCCCGCATCGGACGGCAGGCGCCGTGTGACTCGGGCATGGTCAAGAAAGAGGAGGTCGGTACATATTATACAATGGACGGTTGTTCAGATCATTGAGCAATAATGTTATACAGATCATTTGGCAGTGCCTCTGGACTAGCTGTAATGAAATATGACATGTAAAGTAGCACCATTAAACAGTAGTGAGTATTTGATGAGTAATCAAAGGAGTATACCAATACTGTGCGAATATAGCACCTTCAGACAGTAATCAACATTTCAAATGAGGGACCGTTAGCAACTATTCGGATGTGTATGATACTCAATGGCAAATGTGCCTTATTTACGGACATAGTCCTTCATCCAGACCGGTTCGCTTCTCTTTCGGACTGGCTTGTGTGCAGGGGGAGTTGGTGGCTCTGGTGCCCTGACATCTTTAGGTTTGGCGGGGCTAGGTGGCATGACTGGAGGTGGCTGGTTTGGTTGTTGGGCTGCTGCATGGTTTGGTGGTTTCGTAGTCTGGATTCTGTGGGGTGGTTTGTGGGGATTGACCATCATTGGTGGTATTCGGGGCTCCGGCTTGTGAATCTTGTGGGGTTCTTCTTCAGTGACCATCAGATGTTTACTGTTTCTGCGGTATGTTCGCCCTTGTTCTCCTGCTTTGATGATATGTGAGTTTGGTGACTCGTGCTCACTGATGTACTCAGCTGCCTTCCATCCTCCAGGGGTCCAGACTCTGAGGCCTTTGTCTGGCGATATCGGTTTCATTGGCTGTGCACCCCTATCATAGTATAGCTTCTGTCTTCTTCGATAATTTAGCATTTTATCGTGTACCAGGTTGGGTTTGATGGTGGCTGGTTTGAGAAGGCTGTCAGCTATGGGGAGGCGAGTTTGAGCTCTTCTTCCTTGAAGTCTTTGCATGGGCGATCCCATCTCATCGTCTTGAGGGGTGTTCCTCAAGTCGAGCAAAGCCAAGAAGAAGTCGTCCCCAGACTGGTGGCATTTCCTCATGAGATCTTTTACTTGTCTCACACCTTCCTCAGCCAGTCCGTTGGACTGCTGATGTGTAGGGGATGATGTTACGTGGTTAATGCCGTACTTCGCAGTGAAGGTTTTGAACTCTTCACTGATGAATTGTGGTTCATTGTCGCTTACTAGGGTTTCTATTATCCCGTACCTAGCAATGTTTATTTTGATCTGCTTGATCACAGTGGATGCCTTTGTGTCTTGGTGTAGGGGGGCGACCTCGATGTAGATTGAGTAGTAATCTACCATGATGAGGTAATGTACTCCTCGGAACTCAAACTAACCGGTTCCAACCTTGTTCCATGGAAGAGGGGGAATTGGGTGGATGGTCATCGGCTCCTTTTGCTGCTTTGGGCGATTTTCGAGGCAGGCCTCACATTTGCTTGCTATTTCTTCTATTTGAGCGTTGAGTCCAGGCCAGTACATCATGTCGCGGGCCCTTTGTTTTGTCTTTACGATTCCGAGATGGGGCTGGTGTAGGATTTTGAGCAGTCCGCTTCTCAGACTTCGGGGAATAACGATGCGTTCACCCTTGTATATAACACCATTATAGCTGCTCAGTTTGTCTAGGAAGTTCCAGAATGGCGTTGCCGCATCGGGAAGGTCGTGTTTCTCTGCTGGCCATCCATTGAAGATGATCATTCTGATTCTGATTCCTTGCCGTAGACTATCTTGTGGAATTTCGTGCATCCATACACCACCGCTAGCATCTCCTTCTCTATCTGGGCATAGCGTTGTTCAGTAGGAGTGAGTGCTCTCGACGCATAGGCTATCACTGCTCTGTCCTGTATTGCGGCTGCACCGAGGCCCTTGCCACTCGCATCTACACTTATTGTCAGTGGCTTCCTGACATCAAAATATCTGAGTGTTCTGTCTGACGCTAATTCCTTTTTGATCTTGTCGAAAGCTGCTTGATGCTCTTCTTCCCAGTTCCAGACTTCTTGTTTTTTTAGTTCCCGCAGGGGTGCTGTCATTTCACTTAGTCTAGGAATAAATTTGGCGACGTAGGCGAAAGTAGTATGTGGTGTCCCTCAGGGAACGGCCCTGGGTCCACTCTTGTTCCAGATTTACATGAATGATCTACATAAATGGGTAAAAAACTCCAAAATTATTCTCTTTGCTGATGACACTGTAATATACAACTCAAACTCAAATACAAATACAGCAAACGAGAAATTACAGGAAGACCTAAATAGAGTTGATGTATGGTGTAGGGAAAACAAAATCTCCCTAAATACCAAAAAGACAAAAGCAATGATAATCGATAGGAAAAGGGTGAAGCCAGATCAAAGCTTCAATAGACTGAGTATTGGGGACAATGAAATAGATTTCACGGATACCTATAAATACTTAGGACTGACAATTGATAGAAAACTGAGTTTTAAACAACATATAGAGGTACGAATAAGGTCAGTTAGGGATAAAATCCAGAAACTAGCACAACTAAGGCAATCCACAAATGATTCAACCCTTCTGAATATCTACAAAGTGGCAATTAGACCATTAATAGAATTCAGGGATACAATATATAACGGAGGGAATAAGTCAGACCTGAAAAAAGTACAGACAGTCCAAAATATGGCAGTTAGAATAATAAAGAGAAGGGGTAAGCTGGAAAATACCGACCAAGCACATACTGAGTTAAATCTACCAAAACTAGATATGCGAAGAAAGGCCCATCTGCTAGAATGGGGATTCAACATGGCACAGAATGACTGTAATATAGATTGTAGGAAAATAAACCTAAGATATCTAGCTAAAGGTAAAAAATTAAAAACAGTCACTCCCAAATTAGATCTAATAAGTAGATCTTTCATAACCACGGTGCCTTACCTATGGAACGAGTTGGACCCAGGGCCCCAAAATGTGTTAACCTTAAAGGAGTTTAAGAGATTTCTGAAGTACGAGTATACTTCCAATGTACAAGCTGAACAATGAATGTAGGGAAAACCACGATACATTTTGTAAATAATGGCAGGTGAAGCTAAGAACCTCAACAATTTATATCCTAATATTTATATCAGAGTTAAGTAACTATATTTTCACTTAGTCGGTGAAGAAAACCTGCGACAACAAATAATAAAGGTGGTAATGTTAAATCATTGTAGATTAACAATGTAATTATAAGACATACCCACCTAGTACAAGGGGGAATAGTCTTGTTAAGAGAAAAGGAACACTGTACTATGTTCTAAGGAATCCGGAATGTATAGTGAATAGAAAACTAAGAATATAGACGGAAATGTATAACAATAATCAGTAACTTTAAGAAAGCATATAACGCAACATTAAAAAATTGTAAATGCTTCGGGGCAATAGACCCGGTTATGTAATACTACAAATTTTCACTCGTAAAACACATGTTATAATCACACAATGTAATTGTTTATCAAATATGTTAATCACAAATGTAAATGTTTATCTGAAAATGTTAATGTACTGTTGAATGAATCTGTTTCAATATGCCTCGGCCTCATGGGAAGAACAAAATTAGTTGACTTGAGGACCATTTTCTCTAAAACCTTCAATTATTGTAACTGTATGAAGAGAAATAAAAATACTTATATAGCTCAATCAACAAATAATATCAGTCAAGGCAGAAGGGCATTCGACGAAGACAGAAGTCTCCCTTTATTAAACAAACAAGAACGAAGAAAAATTTTTCCGGCGACCAAGTGCTTTGAAGCCGGAGAATGTTCTGTTCAAATTTCCCGTGGGTAGGCGTCACGTGATAATTGTACACCGTACGTAGGTCGTCACGTGACAAGGGGGCGTGGTGTCTTCCCGCGCTATAAGCCTATAACTCTTATAGGCAACCATAGCTCAATCAACAAATAATATCAGTCAAGGCAGAAGGGCATTCGACGAAGACAGAAGTCTCCAAAACCCAATAATAGATATAATGAAAGAAGTAGAAGAAGTTTTTTTTTTTTTTTTTTTTTGATCCACAGTTCAGGAACGACTTATCATACGGCCGACAAGGCTGAAGAAGATAACTTGGAAATCTCCAACTTGCGATCAGGAGGAGTGGCCAGATACATCAATACGGCCAGGCTGGCCCAGTCGCCTACACATTGAATATCTGACAGTGGCACGCCCAGATTATGTAGATGTTGAGCACCTCCACGTCTGAGCGAATGAAAACCGACCAGCTCAGGATTAAGGCCGACTTTAGAAGAGAGAAGCTTCAAGAACTTCAAGGCTGTAGGATATAACAGTGGCTGGCCATGTACCATGAAGATAGGGTCACTAGCACTACCCTTCGACGACCTCAGATGGGAAAGGAGCAGGGTATAGGCACAAATTCTGTAGTTAGACGACAATGGCAAAATAGGTATTTCCAGGCACTTATTATAATATTTCAGCGTTTTAGAAGAGCTGACACGAAGCACAATCTTGCTTTTGGAAAAAAGAACATCACGTCTCGTCAAGACATGACAGTCTGCAGACTTTAACTCCTGTAAATTCTCTGGCAACACATTTGACTTCCTGAGTAAGGTTGAGAAACACAAAACTACACAAGCCCAACATGCTGAATCATGTGGGTTAGAAAAACACACGAAATCTGACATCATGGACAGATTTGAAGCCAGAATTGGTATTTTTTGGTTAACAGATGTGCCAAGGGTTTTCTTCAAACCTTCCAGAATCATTTTCAGGAGGTAAGAGTCCCTGAACGAACACTCATATCCGTAGCACTTATGCAAGGCAATAATTGCAGATAAATAGTTATTCACAGTAGAGAACTTGGAGGTTTGGGCCTTGTGCACAAGAAACCTGGAAACTGTAGACTCTGTGGCAGGTAGAGGCTTCAATCCATAATCTGAACAAAAGGTGAAGTAAATAGACCACTGGGAGGCTCTAGTCGACTTAGTGTTAGACGACCAAGATCTGGATAACACCTCAGCCACCTTTTCATCCAAAGCTGGCAAAAGGGCTGCAACATAGAGTAGAGTTATTAGCACAAAATATATTCCCATGTTGATGGATTCGGGAGATATAATCAGGTAAGGTGTTGTCAATACCAGGGATGTGCTTGGCAGTAATGTAAAAATTATTCACAGCACTTAGCCAAAATAACTGTCTCAGAAGGGACATGCAGTAAGGATTCGCACTGACACCTTTATTAATTAAATGCATGGTCTGGGTATTATCTGTCAGGACCACAACATGTTTATTCTTCCAAGATTCCTTGTATCTATCGGCAGCAACCAATACAGGAATTGTTTCCAATACATTTATATTCCTGGAGTGCTCAGAGTCAACATGTACATTCACCCAATGAGAATGGGAAGGATCAGTGACATGAAAATCAATGGGAAGCTCGTCACTATTGTAGAATCCTCCAACCCAATCCACGGGGGTTACCAACCCAAATCCTCCCAAAGAGGCGTCCGTAGACAAGGTAAGATCATTATGATGAAAACGAGAAATCATGTATGAGGTCCCATTGAAGCGTTGGGCGAATTCTGACCACCATTTTAGGTCTAACCTGAAGCTGTCACTGAGCTTAATGCGAACATTCCTATCAGGAAGACCTCTCAACAATTCTATCACACGGTGGCTGAAGGTACGCCCACCTCTGACTACCTTCGAACAGTGGCATAAGATACCACAGAGTCTCTGGACTTGACGTTTAGTGGCACGATTCTTGTCCGTGAAGAAATTGAGTTCATGGTGTAACTTTTTTAACTTATCCGGAGGCAAGGATAATGTCATTTGTTGGGAATCGATCAATATTCCTAGGAACACAGAAGACTGAGAAGGAGACGTACATTTTTTCCAACTCACTAGGAACCCAAGGTCTCCTAGAAGGTGAATCAGTACCATTTGTATCTCTTGACATTCTTTGAAGCTGGAACCAACAACAACAAAATCATCCAGATAGTTAATTACTCTGAAAAAACCACGACGATTCATAGCTTTAATAATGAAGTCACTCAGAGCTGAGAATATAAATGGGGCCGATCTCAGGCCAAAACATAGACGTGTGTCTTGAAAAAAGGTATTGTCCCAGCAAATGCCCTGTAGCTCCCATTGGGAAGGTGTTATGGAGACCGACCGATATGCTGCTTTCAAATCGACAGTCGCCATGTAATCTCCTGGCTGTAGAATATCACAGACATCGTCAATCGTGTTGAAACTAAAAGGCTGAGCTGTTTGAACCATAAAGTTGTTGATGGAATCGTTAGGAGGTTGACTGCAATCCGTTATCGGACGGAAGGTCCCATCTTTCTTGGCAATGGCACCAAGCGAATGGATACAGCGAGGCTTGTTGGGCACAATCCTAAATTTCCCATCACGAAATTCCTCGTTTATGAGGTTGGTGACGAAGGAATAAGCTGGGTCGGACAGAACTGAAGAGTAGTTCCGACAGTGGTAGATCGGAACGGTGGACGTTGCATCTACAATATGAAAACCATTTTTAACTCCGTCGTACAAGAAGTCACGGAAATAAATGTCTTGTTCAATACATAATTCATTGTGCCAAGCTCCTAGCTTCAGCTGAGAAGGCAAGCCGCCGACATAATGGGAATCAGCAATACGGTCATGTAGGGACCAACACTTGTAAGGTTTAACGACGAAGGAGTCCCGGGAGGAGAAACCTGAATAATCCGGGTTGTACGTGTATGAACACGAAAAAATTTAACACAGTCCTCTGAATACACATCCTCGTCCCATTCTGCCAACAATTGGGGTGAAGAAGCAAACACAGAAGGCAGAATGTCACAATCAGTCACTTGCAGAGTTGGAGAAAATCCCAAATCCGAGCCATGGCCGCCATCTTGACCGGAAGCCACGGGGGAGACGAGAGTTCATGCGAGACTTGAAGAATCGGCTTTTTTCTCTTTGAAGCGACAATTTTGCATTGAATGGCGAAATTTGCAGTGGCCACAAATGTGCAGTCTCGCACATTTCCCCATGAAGCAACCACGAGTATTAAAATTATAACATACGTCTGGTTGCCAGTCTTCAGGCATAGCGGGGAAGCCCGAATCATCCCGAGCTCTGCCGAGTGATCGGTTTGTTGTTGTTCCGGGCCGGTTCCTTCCGGCGCCTTGTTTCCAAGATGGCGACGAAACTTTATCAGCTTTCTCGTCGACTCTCTTGCGATAATATCCACTCAGATAAATGCCTGCAGCAAATAGGTCTGGCGTGCCAAAAAAGCAGTTGCCGGCCATGACCTGATCAACTACATGGTGATCGTATGAAGCACATCCAAGCACAGAGAAGTTGACGTCTATCACATGGCGACCTACGTACAGCATGTGTTGTAGATAAGCACGCCAGTCACCATTCACAGAAAGATATTCCAACACTTTAGTCATGCCATACAACAATTCCGCAGCGGACAATTTCGTATGGTCCATCTGTTTGACGGTCATCTGGTTGGCTAATACTTGAACATAATAAGCAGGCCTGTAGTCCATACCTTTCTTTGGCGGAACGCCGTCATTGACATTCAATGATAGTTGCTGAATGCTGTCGACAAGGTTTTGCATATGGCCGTCACCCTCCCCCTTCCTCCCCCGGAGAAGACTGGCTGTACACGCCGGGAGGAGAGCTTTTCTTCTCTATCTTATCCAGACGTTGAAGAATCATCGACAAGGCATCAGAGGGAGGTGTATTTGAAGTAGAAGACTGTGCTTTACCACCAGCTGCTTTCTCGGAGGATTTGTAAGCTTTCTCAAGAAACTCCAAATACTGAGGATCTGCTCTGTCGTAGCCACCAACGCCGGCCATTTTGGGAGAATCACGTAGAGACAATGTAAGCAGATCAAATGTTTCTGGATCGTCAAACACCAGTTTACACCTGGAACCGAATGGAGCTTGATGGGTAAACTCGCATCGACTACAAACCCCAAAGGTAGGCATACTCCGTAATAAAGAACATAATCTTGAGAAAATCAGCAAGAAAAATTTTTCCGGCAACCAAGTGCTTTGAAGCCGGAGAATGTTCTGTTCAAATTTCCCGCGGGTAGGCGTCACGTGATAATTGTACACCGTACGTAGGTCATCACGTGACAAGGGGGCGTGGTGTCTTCCCGCGCTATAAGCCTATAACTCTTATAGGCAACCATATATATATATTCCTAGGACTGTTTCGAGTTCCTTTACATTTATTTACAATTGCCGTTACCCTTTCCTCAGTTGGTTTGACGCCCTCACCTGTCAGCTTATGACCCACGTAAACTACTTCTCGTTGTCTGATCTTACATTTCTTCTCATTGAGTTTAAGGTCTATCTCTCTGCATTTTTGTAGGACTCTGTGTAGCCGTTCATCATGTTCTTCAGTTGATCTGCCATGTATGAGTATGTCGTCCTGGTACACTTCTACCCCATTGATGTTACCGAAGGCCTCAACCAGCGCCGATTGGAATTTCTCTGCCGAACACTTGGCACCCATAGGCATTCATAGGTACCTGTACCTCCCGAAAGGGGTGTTGAAAGTCGTGAGGAAGGAGCTTTTCTCTGCTAGTTTGATTTGGAAGTACCCCATGTTGGCATCAAGGGTTGAGAAATAGCGACTTCCATGTAGCCTGGTGACAATTTCATCAATGTTGTTCATAGGATAGTGTTCCCTCCGAATAGCACGGTTCAAATCAGTGGGGTCAATGCAGATTCGGACGCGGTCGGTGTTCTTCTTTCGGACTACAACCATGCTGCTGACCCATGGAGTTGGCTCAGTGACTCTAGTGATGATGTGCGCCTCATCCAGTCGCTGGAGCTCATCTTGCACCTTTTCTCTGAGGGCGACCGGAATGGATCTGGGGGGGTGGACAACAGTCGATAGACACACTTTCATCAATTTGTATCTCAAACTCACCTGGGAGACACCCTATTTTGTTTTCAAAAACATCCGAATATTTGCTTACGATCGACCCACTTACATCATTAGTTGTGGCTACATGTGCTCGGACAATCAAACCTAGTTTTAGACAATCATACCTGCCAAGTAAATTTACTTCTCTCTCGCTATCGAGTACCTGGAATTCAATGTTGTACACCTAATTTTTGTACCTACATGGGAGTGTTATCCTACCACTTGCAACCTCAGCGTTATCATATATACCCCTAATGGTTAGACCACTTGGTTTCATATCATAATTAACATTCAAGCGATGTAGAGATTTCATGCTGAGTATGTTACACTTTGCACCAGTGTCAAGTTCAATCATTAAGGGCTTGTTATCAATATATAAGGCAATGTCAAATTCGCTGTCAGCTTCCTTCTTGTGGAGACCTGCAACATACACATCACAGTACATAGTATCAAACATGTCAGTCACTTCATTTACATCATTATCACCACCGTCATAGGTTTCATCATAACCATAGTCTGGGTAGTGTTCCTCTGCATAATGGACTCTCTGGTTTGCATTATGACTACTCTTACCATGGTAGCCATTACCACGGTAGCCATTACCACGGTAGCCATTACCACGGTAGCTACTACCTCCTCTTTGTGGAACACTTTGGCTATTGTCACTTGGTTTCACCTTGCAAAGGGACGACCTTCTGAAGTGTCCTTTGGGCCACAGGCACAACAGAACTCTTGATCTGCCTTGCAGTAGCCTGGTTGGTGGTTTCGGCAGCACTCGATACACTTGGAGTGGTAGCTTCCTCCTCCTCTTCCTCTCTCTGATCCTCTTCCATAACCTCTTCCACTTCCTCGACCTCTGTAGTGGCTATATTGGGTGCTGTGGACCTCACTCTCTCCCTGGTTCTGGTTCTCTAGGTTTTTGACATGGGCTTTGGTCAATTCAACCTGTCTACAGATCCTCATTACATTATTAATTGTCAGCTGGTCGTCAGTGAGTTCCATCAGCTTCTCTGTACATTTCGAGTCGTTGACACGATTAATTATCATGTCTACAATGAGGCTTTCTTCAAGTTGGCCATAGTTGCAATGTCTAGCTTTGGATTGCAGATCGGATATGAAAGTCATTATGGTCTGACTTCTATCCCTGGTGGTGGACAGAAATTCTTGGCGCTTGATGCTTCTGTACCTATGTACTCCGAAATAGGCATCAAACTTTAGAAACACTGTATTAAGGTTGTACTTATCTTCAGCAGGCACACCAGGGACATGTGCAATGTCGTGCTCTTCATCTGCAACTACCTCAGGAATGGGAGGAGCCCACCTGAAGGAATCATAGGTCTTGACATGATCAGCACCCATATGCTTTAATAGCTGACCAACTTTTCTCCTGCCTACAGCATCATGTAACCCTTTTGAGTCGAGATGGATGTCGAACTGCTGTTTGTAGTCCTCCCAATCTGAGGCACATGATTCCACGTCTTTTGGACGGAATCTTCCGAGCTTCATGTTGTCGTCGGCCATTTTGAATCGTAAACGTGAGCGTGAATAGGTTCGTAGGTTTTAGGAACAAATACAGTCTTTAAATGGATGCATCAACTGGTGATGCTTCATGTATAGTTCACTGAACACTCTACTTAGCTGTTATCATTGTTTTCGCTGCTTGTTAGTACCTGGAACCGCTTGTGACACCATGAAATGCTCTCTGTAATCATCAACACAAACACGCGAGTACTGCCGCCATGCTAGCTCTGATTTATTCAGTCATGCGCACTGCGCCACTCCCGTTCACAACATCCGGTCGCTGACATATATTACAATGACTACTCATTTGAACTATCTTAGCCACTTTAATGTCACAGTTCATGATGGGTTGTTTAAGTTAGTTAAAATTGACACATGCTTACGGAGTTAATGGGAGCAGCTGCTGTTTAAGACTGAGTAGCCTACATGAAATACATACATAGTGCAGGGCTATCCACTGGTAGGCGTGGGTAAGCCCCCACCCCCACACGCGCCTAATATCGACTTCAGATAAATAAGTATTTTTTTATTTTTAACTTTTATTTATAAACAAATACAGAATATATATATATTGTATTTTTATTCTGATTCGAACAGTTACATAATTCAGAAATGGACGCCAACCTCTCAATTGAGTTCTTCCTGGGGTATCCACAGTCATTAATACCTGTTATAAGTTACTGGATATTAATTTGTACATAAATATGTCCGTTCAAAACCGATATTGAAGTTTGTAAAATAACAACAAAGCCGCGGGTGATCCTGACTCTCTTAAGGCTTCTAATCGGACACATCCTCTCAACATAAGTTGTAATGTCATCAAGAATAACATTCCAAGCCACGTTAACATCAACATTTTTATAGGGATTTTCCCAGTTTAGATTAACAAGTATCTCCTTAAGAATCCCAGCATCGAGTACTTTAGTATCTCTAGCTTCAAAGGATTCTGTAGTATATACATTTCTATCTTTCTTTATTTGTAAAAAGATCGGCAGATGGTCACTTACATTTATGTCAATTGATCCATTGGCATTTACCCTCTTCCCATTAGTGTATATGTGATCAATCGTGGAAATTGATGATCTACTAATTCTTGTGTGGGTTATTTGCTGTAAGTTATATTTGGTTATTGGATTTCTGAATTTGTCAGCTCCCAATGTTGTTCCATCTGTAAGGTTACTGTCATCATAGTTTACATCACCCATTATAATTATTTCTTTACTATTATCGAGGTTGTTCAAAATATTGTCTAACTAGTCCAAAGCTTGAATCAGGCCCCCTTGTGGGGGGCGATAGACATTAAGGCATATCTTCTCTTTCACCTATTTCTTTTCATTCTTTGACACGGCCTCCGGTCATCTGGTCACGTGACAGTGCATCTTGGCGAGCAGTGGGCCGGGACTTGGGGGAATCCGGCCCTTGACGACCATAGCAACCCAGCTTAAAATCTCTAACTTTCCCCCTTGATATCTTAAAGTATACACATTTGTCGGCTAAACGGAACAAGCGAGTGCAATGTATGAACTATAATTGATATATCCATGTAAGATCATAGCATTTTGACCCGTTTATGTATGGTTTCAAAGGGGTTGAAAACAGGTAGTTTAGCGTTAGCGCCTATGAGACTCAGCTCTTGTATTCACCCGAGTTTTTGCCGCCGATCGCAGCACCACCTGTAAATACCCGGATTCTCGTCTCAAAGAATACCGGAAACCTGCACTTTTATCCCCCCCTATCGAAATAAGTTGATCTTAAGTATGTAGATCTGACTTGTCTACTTTCGTCCCCCCACCCTTCCCTTTCCCATTTTCATGGATAACTGTTATTACTTGTTCTGTTTTGATGTACTGGTCAACTTCAGATGGATAAACATTCTTCAAATAAACTCTAAAAGTGCTTTCTAGTTTTTATGGCCCTGGCCTTACAATTAAGTGCATTCCACAGAATTGCTAATCTGTATATATGTACCATTTTTTGAGAACTTCCACTATTGTCAGAAAATCGGGGGTAAACTTGATTACTGAACTTGATTTTTTTTAAGTTCATTTACAACACTGACTGATGTGCTGTTTAATGTAAACTCGTCATATTTACAGGGGCTGAGGCGTTTGTGATTGCTTTTGCTGGATAAGCAGAAACTTACTCTTGGAGACAGGACAGTCAGAAAATGCTACAAGTGTGACTAGTGTACCTTCTCAACTGATGTCAGAAGGCATCATGCATCTCAGTGTGACTCATACAGGAGAGACAGGACAGGCGGCAAATGCTACAAGTGTGACTAGTGTACCTTCTCAACTGATGTCAGAAAGCATGGTGCATCACAGTGTGACTCATACAGGAGAGACAGGACAGGCGGCAAATGCTACAAGTGTGACTAGTGTACCTTCTCAACTGATGTCAGAAAGCATGGTGCATCACAGTGTGACTCATACAGGGGAGACAGGACAGGCGGCAAATGCTACAAGTGTGACTAGTGTACCTTCTCTACTGATGTCAGAAAGCATGGTGCATCACAGTGTGACTCATACAGGGGAGACAGGACAGGCGGCAAATGCTACAAGTGTGACTAGTGTACCTACTCTACTGATGTCAGAAAGCATGGTGCATCACAGTGTGACTCATACAGGGGAGACAGGACAGGCGGCAAATGCTACAAGTGTGACTAGTGTACCTTCTCTACTGATGTCAGAAAGCATGGTGCATCACAGTGTGACTCATACAGGGGAGACAGGACAGGCGGCAAATGCTACAAGTGTGACTAGTGTACCTTCTCTACTGATGTCAGAAAGCATGGTGCATCACAGTGTGACTCATACAGGGGAGACAGGACAGGCAGCAAATGCTACAAGTGTGACTAGTGTACCTTCTCTACTGATGTCAGAAGGCATGGTGCATCATAGTGTGACTCATACAGGGGAGTCAAGACAGACAGCAAATGCTACAAGTGTGACTGGTGCACCTTCTCTACTGATGTCAGAAGGCATGATGCATCCCAGTGTGACTCATACAGGGGAGACAGGACAGACAGCAAATGCTACAAGTGTGACTAGTGTACCTTCTCTACTGATGTCAGAAGGTATGATGCACCACAGTGTGACTCATACAGGGGAGACAGGACAGGCAGCAAATGCTACAAGTGTGACTAATGCACCTACTCTACTGATGTCAGACGGTATGATGCATCACAATGTGACTCATACAGGGGAGACAGGACAGGCAGCAAATGCTACAAGTGTGACTGGTGTACCTTCTCTATTGATGTCAGAAGGTATGATGCACCACAGTGTGACTCATACAGGGGAGACAGGACAGGCAGCAAATGCTACAAGTGTGACTAATGCACCTACTCTACTGATGTCAGACGGTATGATGCATCACAATGTGACTCATACAGGGGAGACAGGACAGGCAGCAAATGCTACAAGTGTGACTAGTGCACCTACTCTACTGATGTCAGACGGTATGATGCATCACAATGTGACTCATACAGGGGAGACAGGAGAGGCAGCAAATGCTACAAGTATGACTAGTGCACCTTCTCTACTGATGTCAGAAGGCATGGTGCATCATAGTGTGACTCATACAGAGGAGACAGGACAGGCAGCAAATGCTACAAGTGTGACTAGTGTACCTTCTCTACTGATGTCAGAAGGCATGATGCATCACAATGTGACTCATACAGGGGAGACAGGACAGGCAGCAAACGCTACAAGTGTGACATGCAATGCTGAGAGGAAATGTAATATAATACAGACCGGACGACGACCTTATAAATGTACGGTGTGTGACTATAGGGCAGCAAGGGCTCCAGACCTGAAAAGACACATTAAAACACATACTGGAGAAAAGCCCTTTAAATGTACTGAGTGTGACTACAGGACAGCAAGGGCCACAAACCTGAGGGAGCACATAAGAACACATACTGGAGAAAAGCCCTATAAATGTACTGTGTGTGACTATAGGACAGCAATGGCCACAAACCTGAGGAGACACATGAGAACACACACTCGAGAAAAGCCCTATGAATGTACCTTGTGTGACTATAGGGCAGCAAGGGCCACAAACCTGAGGTACCACATGAGAACACATACTGGAGAAAAGCCTCATACATGTACTGTGTGTGACTATAGGACTGCACATGGTGGAGACATGACGAGACACATGAGAACACATACTGGGGAAAAGCCCTATGAATGTACTGTGTGTGACTATAGGGCAGCAGAGGTCGGAGCCCTGAGGAAACACATGAGCACACATACTGGAGAAAAGCCCTATAAATGTACTGTGTGTGACTATAGGACAGCAAGGGCCACAAACCTGAGGAGACACATGAGAACACACACTGGAGAAAAACCTTATAAATGTACTGTGTGTGACTATAGGGCAACAAGGGCCACAAACCTGAGGGACCACATGAAAACACATACAGGAGAAAAGTCATATAAAGGTGCAGTGTTTGACATTAGGACAGCTTTGAATCATAGTGTGACTCATACAGGGGAGACAGGACAGGCAGCAAATGCTACAAGTGTGACTGGTGTACCTTCTCTACTGATGTCAGAAGGCATGATGCATCCCAGTGTGACTCATACAGGGGAGACAGGACAGGCAGCAAATGCTACAAGTGTGACTGGTGTACCTTCTCTACTGATGTCAGAAGGCATGGTGCATCACAGTGTGACTCATACAGGGGAGACAGGACAAGCAGCAAATGCTACAAGTGTGACTGGTGTACCTTCTCTACTGATGTCAGAAGGCATGATGCATCCCAGTGTGACTCATACAGGGGAGACAGGACAGGCAGTAAATGCTACAAGTGTGATTAGTGCACCTCCTCTACTGATGTCAGAAAGCATGATGCATCACAGTGTGACTCATACAGGGGAGAAACTGCACAACTGCAATGTGTGTGTTGAAGGGTTTACTGAGAGCAGTACTTTAGAGAAACATCTGCTCACACACTGTGCTGAGAGGAAATATGGATTTACGGTGAGTCAATGTAAGAGAAGACAGACAGGAGAACGACCTTATGAATGTACTGTGTGTGACTATAGGGCAGCATGGGCTGAAAACATGAGGAGACACATGAGAACACATACTGGAGAAAAACCTTATAAATGTACTGTGTGTGACTATAGGACAGCTTTCTCTGGAGACCTGAAAAGACACATCAGAACACATACTGGGGAAAAGCCTTATAAATGTACTGAGTGTGACTATAGGACAGCACAGGCTTGGACATTGAGGATACACTTGAGAACACATACGGGAGAAAAGCCTCATAAATTTACTGAGTGTAACTATGGGACAACCCTGTCTGGAGACCTGAGGACACACATGAAAACACACACTGGAGAAAAGCCCTATAAATGTACTGAGTGTGACTATAGGACGGCACAAGCTGGAGACATGAGGAGACACATTAGAACACATACTGGGGAAAAGCCCTATGAATGTACTGAGTGTGACTATAGGACAACAGAAGCTGGACACCTGAGGAAACACATGAGAACACATACTGGGGAAAAGCCTTATACATGTACTGTGTGTGACTATAGGACAGCACAGGCTCGGAAATTGAGGACACACATGAAAACACACACTGGAGAAAAGCCCTATAAATGTACTGTGTGTGACTATAGGACAGCAAAGGCCACAAACCTGAGGGACCACATAAGAACACATACTGGAGAAAAGCCCTTTAAATGTACTGTGTGTGACTATAGGACAGCAATGGCCACAAACCTGAGGAAACACATAAGAACACATACTGGAGAAAAGCCCTATAAATGTACTGTGTGTGACTATAGGACAGCACAGGCTGGACACCTGAGGGACCACATGAGAACACATACTGGAGAAAAGCCTTATACATGTACTGTGTGTGACTATAGGACAGCACAGGCTGGGAAATTGAGGACACACATGAAAACACACACTGGAGAAAAGCCCTATAAATGTACTGTGTGTGACTATAGGACAGCAAAGGCCACAAACCTGAGGGACCACATAAGAACACATACTGGAGAAAAGCCCTTTAAATGTACTGTGTGTGACTATAGGACAGCAATGGCCACAAACCTGAGGAAACACATAAGAACACATACTGGAGAAAAGCCCTATAAATGTACTGTGTGTGACTATAGGACAGCACAGGCTGGACACCTGAGGGACCACATGAGAACACATACTGGAGAAAAGCCTTATACATGTACTGTGTGTGACTATAGGACAGCACAAGCTGGAGCCCTGAGGAAACACATGAGCACACATACTGGAGAAAAGCCCTATAAATGTACTGAGTGTGACTATAGGGCAGCAAGGGCCACAAACCTGAGGATACACATGAGAACACACACTGGAGAAAAACCTTATAAATGTACTGTGTGTGACTATAGGGCAACAAGGGCCACCAACCTGAGGATACACATGAGAACACACACTGGAGAAAAGCCCTATAAATGTACTGTGTGTGACTATAGGGCAACAAGGGCCACCAACCTGAGGGACCACATGAAAACACATACAGGAGAAAAGTCATATAAAGGTGCAGTGTTTGACATTAGGACAGCTTTGAATCATAGTGTGACTCATACAGGGGAGACAGGACAGGCAGCAAATGCTACAAGTGTGACTGGTGTACCTTCTCTACTGATGTCAGAAGGCATGATGCATCACAGTGTGACTCATACAGGGGAGACAGGACAGGCAGTAAATGCTACAAGTGTGATTAGTGCACCTCCTCTAATGATGTCAGAAGGCATGATGCATCCCAGTGTGACTCATACAGGGGAGACAGGACAGGCAGCAAATGCTACAAGTGTGACTGGTGTACCTTCTCTACTGATGTCAGAAGGCATGATGCATCACAGTGTGACTCATACAGGGGAGACAGGACAGGCAGTAAATGCTACAAGTGTGACTAGTGCACCTTCTCTACTGATGTCAGAAGGCATGATGCATCCCAGTGTGACTCATACAGGGGAGACAGGACAGGCAGCAAATGCTACAAGTGTGATTAGTGCACCTCCTCTAATGATGTCAGAAGGCATGATGCATCCCAGTGTGACTCATACAGGGGAGACAGGACAGGCAGCAAATGCTACAAGTGTGACTGGTGTACCTTCTCTACTGATGTCAGAAGGCATGATGCATCCCAGTGTGACTCATACAGGGGAGACAGGACAGGCAGCAAATGCTACAAGTGTGACTAGTGTACCTTCTCTACTGATGTCAGAAGGCATGATGCATCCCAGTGTGACTCATACAGGGGAGAAACTGCACAACTGCAATGTGTGTGTTGAAGGGTTTACTGAGAGCAGTATTTTAGAGAAACATCTACTCACACACTGTGCTGAGAGGAAATATGGATTTACTGTGAGTCAATGTAAGAGAAGACAGACAGGAGAACGACCTTATGAATGTACTGTGTGTGACTATAGGGCAGCACGGGCTGAAAACATGAGGAGACACATGAGAACACATACTGGAGAAAAACCTTATGAATGTACTGTGTGTGACTATAGGGCAGCACAGGCTGGGACATTGGGGATACACATGAGAACACATACTGGAGAAAAGCCCCATAAATGTACTGTGTGTGACTATAGGACAGCAAAGGCCACAAACCTGAGTGACCACATGAGAACACATACTGGAGAAAAGCCTCATGCTTGTACTGTGTGTGACTATAGGACAGCAGTGGCTGGAAACCTGAGGAAACACATGAGAACACATACTGGAGAAAAGCCCCATACAAGTACTGTGTGACTATAGGACAACACGGGCTGAACACCTTAGGAATTAATCACATCATAAGAACACACACTGGATAAATGTACTTATAAATGTACTGAGTGACTATAGGACAACACAAGCTGAACACCTTAGGAATCACATGAGAACACATACTGGAGAAAAGCCCTATGAATGTACAGAGTGTGACTATATATGACAGCGTTCTCTGGAAACCTGAGGAAACACATAAGAACACATACTGGGGAAAAGCACCATATATGTACTGAGTATAACTATAGGGCAGCAGGCTCTTGGGATCTGAGGAGACACATGAGAACACATACTGGAGGAAAGTCCTATAAATGTACTGAGGACAACACGCGCCTCCAAAATGAAAATGAGTGTCATTTGAACACATTCTACATGAGATGTGGTACAGAAAAATTGTTATATTGTGACATTAATATAACAAAATGAATTACAAGTCGTAAAAAAATAGATTTTGATAAATTTAATGAAATTATGGAGCTTTCATCAAAGTTAAATACAGTTGAAATAGATAAAAAAGACAAGAAGAAACCAAGGAACATCTGCATAAGATGTGCAGACCTACATATATATATTGCCGCAGAATCGTAATAGGGGGTTATCTGGGGAAATTAATTCTACATAAATCTTTTCAAATTGTAAATTAAATTGTAAATTAAGTAGCAAATCGCCTTTTGCGATTCGGGTGTGACTCGTTTTCAGAGTCGGGTTTTCTTACCATAGTTTATTGACTTATTAACGAATCGCCCGAGTTGCCTGAGACTCTGGCCTGCTTTGGGTCCACGCTTTATGTACAAATATGACTGATTTGTGTGATTTGGTTCATAATAAACCTGGCTGTCTGTGAAGCACCTTGTTTGTTCCTTGCTCGAAGAAGATCGTTACAGTAAAAGAAGAGAATCATTGATACTTGCACATCACTATCTTTAATCAGAGACTCAAGCTGTGAACACCTCTCAGAGTCTAGTTATTGCAGAGTCGCCTAAATATATCTCAGAGTCGCCTAAATATATCTCAGAGTCGCCTAAATATATCTCAGAGTCGCCTAAATATATCTCAGAGTCGCCTAAATATATATCAGAGTCGCCTAAATATATCTCAGAGTCGCCTAAATATATCTCAGAGTCGCCTAAATATATCTCAGAGTCACCTAAATATATCTCAGAGTCACCTAAATATATCTCAGAGTCTAGTTATCGCAGAGTCACCTAAATATATCTCAGAGTCTAGTTATTGCAGAGTCGCCTAAATATATCTCAGAGTCGCCTAAATATATCTCAGAGTCGCCTAAATATATCTCAGAGTCGCCTAAATATATCTCAGAGTCGCCTAAATATATCTCAGAGTCGCCTAAATATATCTCAGAGTCGCCTAAATATATCTCAGAGTCACCTAAATATATCTCAGAGTCACCTAAATATATCTCAGAGTCACCTAAATATATCTCAGAGTCACCTAAATATATCTCAGAGTCGCCTAAATATATCTCAGAGTCGCCTAAATATATCTCAGAGTCGCCTAAATATATCTCAGAGTCTAGTTATTGCAGAGTCACCTAAATATATCTCAGAGTCACCTAAATATATCTCAGAGTCACCTAAATATATCTCAGAGTCTAGTTATTGCAGAGTCACCTAAATATATCTCTAGAGTGGCCTAAGATCTACTGGTAGTCTAAGCAGATCCACGAGACCAACCATTTGACTAAAGCATCATGAGCTATTCATCCTCCCCCTCTCTTGATCATTTGTGATGGGTTTCAGGAAAATGAGTCATAAGTCGCAAAATTCATATTTTTCAAAGTGCTTTTTTTACAGGATCTCTTTGTTGAAATGTTCTGATCTTTAGATGGTTTATCACTTATAGTCATATAAATCCATGCGTTTTGAAGGCCTTTGTATGGAGATATTTAGTTACTTTATTGGTAATTACCCATCCAGAAACATTGCAAAGGTTTTTTTTTCAAAAATAGAAATATCAAACTTAAAATACAGAATTACTTATTAGGTGTCCTAGTGTTTACTATCATTGGAATAGGCTTGATCTCATCTATCCAAATATGGTGATATCACAAAATCCATATTTTGCGACTTATGACTCATTTTCCTGAAACAGATCACATTTATGGGAAGAAGGCGAGCCCCTTCCCTATCGGGAGCCAGGCCCTCTTGGTCTCCCTATCAGTCGTCCCCGCAACAATATATTGCATTTTTATTCAGAACAGACAAATAACATTCTGAAATTTATAGGACGAGATTCGTCCACATAAGCACGATGCTATTGTAAGATTATACTTAGGCATATCTCCTCCCATA
>CALNXF010000036.1:0-38155 GCA_942159475.1 Sthenelais limicola | reverse complement strand
TACAGCTGGGTGAGGAGAAGGCTATAATTATGACTTATTTATAGATTATTGTATTACTCCCTGTACAGCTGGGTGAGGAGAAGGCTATAATTATGACTTATTTATAGATTATTGTATTACTACCTGTACAGCTGGGTGAGGAGAAGGCTATAATTATGACTTATTTATAGATTATTGTATTACTACTGTACAGCTGGGTGAGGAGAAGGCTATAATTATGACTTATTTATAGATTATTGTATTACTACTGTACAGCTGGGTGAGGAGAAGGCTATAATTATGACTTATTTATAGATTATTGTATTACTACTGTACAGCTGGGTGAGGAGAAGGCTATAATTATGACTTATTTATAGATTATTGTATTACTACTGTACAGCTGGGTGAGGAGAAGGCTATAATTATGACTTATTTATAGATTATTGTATTACTACTGTACAGCTGGGTGAGGAGAAGGCTATAATTATGACTTATTTATAGATTATTGTATTACTACTGTACAGCTGGGTGAGGAGAAGGCTATAATTATGACTTATTTATAGATTATTGTATTACTACTGTACAGCTGGGTGAGGAGAAGGCTATAATTATGACTTATTTATAGATTATTGTATTACTACTGTACAGCTGGGTGAGGAGAAGGCTATAATTATGACTTATTTATAGATTATTGTATTACTACTGTACAGCTGGGTGAGGAGAAGGCTATAATTATGACTTATTTATAGATTATTGTATTACTACTGTACAGCTGGGTGAGGAGAAGGCTATAATTATGACTTATTTATAGATTATTGTATTACTACTGTACAGCTGGGTGAGGAGAAGGCTATAATTATGACTTATTTATAGATTATTGTATTACTCCCTGTACAGCTGGGTGAGGAGAAGGCTATAATTATGACTTATTTATAGATTATTGTATTACTACTGTACAGCTGGGTGAGGAGAAGGCTATAATTATGACTTATTTATAGATTATTGTATTACTACTGTACAGCTGGGTGAGGAGAAGGCTATAATTATGACTTATTTATAGATTATTGTATTACTACTGTACAGCTGGGTGAGGAGAAGGCTATAATTATGACTTATTTATAGATTATTGTATTACTACTGTACAGCTGGGTGAGGAGAAGGCTATAATTATGACTTATTTATAGATTATTGTATTACTACTGTACAGCTGGGTGAGGAGAAGGCTATAATTATGACTTATTTATAGATTATTGTATTACTACTGTACAGCTGGGTGAGGAGAAGGCTATAATTATGACTTATTTATAGATTATTGTATTACTACTGTACAGCTGGGTGAGGAGAAGGCTATAATTATGACTTATTTATAGATTATTGTATTACTACTGTACAGCTGGGTGAGGAGAAGGCTATAATTATGACTTATTTATAGATTATTGTATTACTCCCCTACAGCTGGGTGAGGAGAAGGCTATAATTATGACTTATTTATAGATTATTGTATTACTACTGTACAGCTGGGTGAGGAGAAGGCTATAATTATGACTTATTTATAGATTATTGTATTACTACTGTACAGCTGGGTGAGGAGAAGGCTATAATTATGACTTATTTATAGATTATTGTATTACTACTGTACAGCTGGGTGAGGAGAAGGCTATAATTATGACTTATTTATAGATTATTGTATTACTACTGTACAGCTGGGTGAGGAGAAGGCTATAATTATGACTTATTTATAGATTATTGTATTACTCCCTGTACAGCTGGGTGAGGAGAAGGCTATAATTATGACTTATTTATAGATTATTGTATTACTCCCCTACAGCTGGGTGAGGAGAAGGCTATAATTATGACTTATTTATAGATTATTGTATTACTCCTGTACAGCTGGGTGAGGAGAAGGCTATAATTATGACTTATTTATAGATTATTGTATTACTACTGTACAGCTGGGTGAGGAGAAGGCTATAATTATGACTTATTTATAGATTATTGTATTACTACTGTACAGCTGGGTGAGGAGAAGGCTATAATTATGACTTATTTATAGATTATTGTATTACTACTGTACAGCTGGGTGAGGAGAAGGCTATAATTATGACTTATTTATAGATTATTGTATTACTACTGTACAGCTGGGTGAGGAGAAGGCTATAATTATGACTTATTTATAGATTATTGTATTACTACTGTAGAGCACGGTGAGGAGAAGGCTATAATTATGACTTATTTATAGATTATTGTATTACTACTGTACAGCTGGGTGAGGAGAAGGCTATAATTATGACTTATTTATAGATTATTGTATTACTACTGTACAGCTGGGTGAGGAGAAGGCTATAATTATGACTTATTTATAGATTATTGTATTACTACTGTACAGCTGGGTGAGGAGAAGGCTATAATTATGACTTATTTATAGATTATTGTATTACTACTGTACAGCTGGGTGAGGAGAAGGCTATAATTATGACTTATTTATAGATTATTGTATTACTCCCCTACAGCTGGGTGAGGAGAAGGCTATAATTATGACTTATTTATAGATTATTGTATTACTCCTGTACAGCTGGGTGAGGAGAAGGCTATAATTATGACTTATTTATAGATTATTGTATTACTACTGTACAGCTGGGTGAGGAGAAGGCTATAATTATGACTTATTTATAGATTATTGTATTACTCCCCTACAGCTGGGTGAGGAGAAGGCTATAATTATGACTTATTTATAGATTATTGTATTACTCCTGTACAGCTGGGTGAGGAGAAGGCTATAATTATGACTTATTTATAGATTATTGTATTACTACTGTACAGCTGGGTGAGGGAAGGCTATAATTATGACTTATTTATAGATTATTGTATTACTCCCCTACAGCTGGGTGAGGAGAAGGCTATAATTATGACTTATTTATAGATTATTGTATTACTCCCCTACAGCTGGGTGAGGAGAAGGCTATAATTATGACTTATTTATAGATTATTGTATTACTCCCCTACAGCTGGGTGAGGAGAAGGCTATAATTATGACTTATTTATAGATTATTGTATTACTACTGTACAGCTGGGTGAGGAGAAGGCTATAATTATGACTTATTTATAGATTATTGTATTACTCCCCTACAGCTGGGTGAGGAGAAGGCTATAATTATGACTTATTTATAGATTATTGTATTACTACTGTACAGCTGGGTGAGGAGAAGGCTATAATTATGACTTATTTATAGATTATTGTATTACTCCCCTACAGCTGGGGTGAGGAGAAGGCTATAATTATGACTTATTTATAGATTATTGTATTACTCCCTGTACAGCTGGGTGAGGAGAAGGCTATAATTATGACTTATTTATAGATTATTGTATTACTACTGTACAGCTGGGTGAGGAGAAGGCTATAATTATGACTTATTTATAGATTATTGTATTACTCCCCTACAGCTGGGTGAGGAGAAGGCTATAATTATGACTTATTTATAGATTATTGTATTACTACTGTACAGCTGGGTGAGGAGAAGGCTATAATTATGACTTATTTATAGATTATTGTATTACTCCCCTACAGCTGGGTGAGGAGAAGGCTATAATTATGACTTATTTATAGATTATTGTATTACTCCCCTACAGCTGGGTGAGGAGAAGGCTATAATTATGACTTATTTATAGATTATTGTATTACTCCCCTACAGCTGGGTGAGGAGAAGGCTATAATTATGACTTATTTATAGATTATTGTATTACTACTGTACAGCTGGGTGAGGAGAAGGCTATAATTATGACTTATTTATAGATTATTGTATTACTACTGTACAGCTGGGTGAGGAGAAGGCTATAATTATGACTTATTTATAGATTATTGTATTACTACTGTACAGCTGGGTGAGGAGAAGGCTATAATTATGACTTATTTATAGATTATTGTATTACTACTGTACAGCTGGGTGAGGAGAAGGCTATAATTATGACTTATTTATAGATTATTGTATTACTACTGTACAGCTGGGTGAGGAGAAGGCTATAATTATGACTTATTTATAGATTATTGTATTACTCCTGTACAGCTGGGTGAGGAGAAGGCTATAATTATGACTTATTTATAGATTATTGTATTACTCCCCTACAGCTGGGTGAGGAGAAGGCTATAATTATGACTTATTTATAGATTATTGTATTACTCCCCTACAGCTGGGTGAGGAGAAGGCTATAATTATGACTTATTTATAGATTATTGTATTACTCCTGTACAGCTGGGTGAGGAGAAGGCTATAATTATGACTTATTTATAGATTATTGTATTACTACTGTACAGCTGGGTGAGGAGAAGGCTATAATTATGACTTATTTATAGATTATTGTATTACTACTGTACAGCTGGGTGAGGAGAAGGCTATAATTATGACTTATTTATAGATTATTGTATTACTACTGTACAGCTGGGTGAGGAGAAGGCTATAATTATGACTTATTTATAGATTATTGTATTACTACTGTACAGCTGGGTGAGGAGAAGGCTATAATTATGACTTATTTATAGATTATTGTATTACTCCCCTACAGCTGGGTGAGGAGAAGGCTATAATTATGACTTATTTATAGATTATTGTATTACTCCCCTACAGCTGGGTGAGGAGAAGGCTATAATTATGACTTATTTATAGATTATTGTATTACTCCCCTACAGCTGGGTGAGGGGAAGGCTATAATTATGACTTATTTATAGATTATTGTATTACTACTGTACAGCTGGGTGAGGAGAAGGCTATAATTATGACTTATTTATAGATTATTGTATTACTACTGTACAGCTGGGTGAGGAGAAGGCTATAATTATGACTTATTTATAGATTATTGTATTACTACTGTACAGCTGGGTGAGGAGAAGGCTATAATTATGACTTATTTATAGATTATTGTATTACTACTGTACAGCTGGGTGAGGAGAAGGCTATAATTATGACTTATTTATAGATTATTGTATTACTACTGTACAGCTGGGTGAGGGAAGGCTATAATTATGACTTATTTATAGATTATTGTATTACTACTGTACAGCTGGGTGAGGAGAAGGCTATAATTATGACTTATTTATAGATTATTGTATTACTCCCCTACAGCTGGGTGAGGAGAAGGCTATAATTATGACTTATTTATAGATTATTGTATTACTACTGTACAGCTGGGTGAGGAGAAGGCAATAATTATGACTTATTTATAGATTATTGTATTACTACTGTACAGCTGGGTGAGGAGAAGGCTATAATTATGACTTATTTATAGATTATTGTATTACTACTGTACAGCTGGGTGAGGAGAAGGCTATAATTATGACTTATTTATAGATTATTGTATTACTACTGTACAGCTGGGTGAGGAGAAGGCTATAATTATGACTTATTTATAGATTATTGTATTACTCCCCTACAGCTGGGTGAGGAGAAGGCTATAATTATGACTTATTTATAGATTATTGTATTACTACTGTACAGCTGGGTGAGGAGAAGGCTATAATTATGACTTATTTATAGATTATTGTATTACTCCCCTACAGCTGGGTGAGGAGAAGGCTATAATTATGACTTATTTATAGATTATTGTATTACTCCCCTACAGCTGGGTGAGGAGAAGGCTATAATTATGACTTATTTATAGATTATTGTATTACTACTGTACAGCTGGGTGAGGAGAAGGCTATAATTATGACTTATTTATAGATTATTGTATTACTCCCCTACAGCTGGGTGAGGAGAAGGCTATAATTATGACTTATTTATAGATTATTGTATTACTACTGTACAGCTGGGTGAGGAGAAGGCTATAATTATGACTTATTTATAGATTATTGTATTACTACTGTACAGCTGGGTGAGGAGAAGGCTATAATTATGACTTATTTATAGATTATTGTATTACTACTGTACAGCTGGGTGAGGAGAAGGCTATAATTATGACTTATTTATAGATTATTGTATTACTACTGTACAGCTGGGTGAGGAGAAGGCTATAATTATGACTTATTTATAGATTATTGTATTACTACTGTACAGCTGGGTGAGGAGAAGGCTATAATTATGACTTATTTATAGATTATTGTATTACTACTGTACAGCTGGGTGAGGAGAAGGCTATAATTATGACTTATTTATAGATTATTGTATTACTCCCCTACAGCTGGGTGAGGAGAAGGCTATAATTATGACTTATTTATAGATTATTGTATTACTCCTGTAGAGCTGGGTGAGGAGAAGGCTATAATTATGACTTATTTATAGATTATTGTATTACTACTGTACAGCTGGGTGAGGAGAAGGCTATAATTATGACTTATTTATAGATTATTGTATTACTACTGTACAGCTGGGTGAGGAGAAGGCTATAATTATGACTTATTTATAGATTATTGTATTACTACTGTACAGCTGGGTGAGGAGAAGGCTATAATTATGACTTATTTATAGATTATTGTATTACTCCCCTACAGCTGGGTGAGGAGAAGGCTATAATTATGACTTATTTATAGATTATTGTATTACTCCCCTACAGCTGGGTGAGGAGAAGGCTATAATTATGACTTATTTATAGATTATTGTATTACTCCCCTACAGCTGGGTGAGGAGAAGGCTATAATTATGACTTATTTATAGATTATTGTATTACTACTGTACAGCTGGGTGAGGAGAAGGCTATAATTATGACTTATTTATAGATTATTGTATTACTACTGTACAGCTGGGTGAGGAGAAGGCTATAATTATGACTTATTTATAGATTATTGTATTACTCCTGTACAGCTGGGTGAGGAGAAGGCTATAATTATGACTTATTTATAGATTATTGTATTACTACTGTACAGCTGGGTGAGGAGAAGGCTATAATTATGACTTATTTATAGATTATTGTATTACTCCCCTACAGCTGGGTTAGGAGAAGGCTATAATTATGACTTATTTATAGATTATTGTATTACTACTGTACAGCTGGGTGAGGAGAAGGCTATAATTATGACTTATTTATAGATTATTGTATTACTCCCCTACAGCTGGGTGAGGAGAAGGCTATAATTATGACTTATTTATAGATTATTGTATTACTACTGTACAGCTGGGTGAGGAGAAGGCTATAATTATGACTTATTTATAGATTATTGTATTACTCCCCTACAGCTGGGTGAGGAGAAGGCTATAATTATGACTTATTTATAGATTATTGTATTACTACTGTACAGCTGGGTGAGGAGAAGGCTATAATTATGACTTATTTATAGATTATTGTATTACTACTGTACAGCTGGGTGAGGAGAAGGCTATAATTATGACTTATTTATAGATTATTGTATTACTACTGTACAGCTGGGTGAGGAGAAGGCTATAATTATGACTTATTTATAGATTATTGTATTACTACTGTACAGCTGGGTGAGGAGAAGGCTATAATTATGACTTATTTATAGATTATTGTATTACTACTGTACAGCTGGGTGAGGAGGAGGCTATAATTATGACTTATTTATAGATTATTGTATTACTCCCCTACAGCTGGGTGAGGAGAAGGCTATAATTATGACTTATTTATAGATTATTGTATTACTACTGTACAGCTGGGTGAGGAGAAGGCTATAATTATGACTTATTTATAGATTATTGTATTACTACTGTACAGCTGGGTGAGGAGAAGGCTATAATTATGACTTATTTATAGATTATTGTATTACTCCCCTACAGCTGGGTGAGGAGAAGGCTATAATTATGACTTATTTATAGATTATTGTATTACTACTGTACAGCTGGGTGAGGAGAAGGCTATAATTATGACTTATTTATAGATTATTGTATTACTCCCCTACAGCTGGGTGAGGAGAAGGCTATAATTATGACTTATTTATAGATTATTGTATTACTCCCCTACAGCTGGGTGAGGAGAAGGCTATAATTATGACTTATTTATAGATTATTGTATTACTACTGTACAGCTGGGTGAGGAGAAGGCTATAATTATGACTTATTTATAGATTATTGTATTACTCCCCTACAGCTGGGTGAGGAGAAGGCTATAATTATGACTTATTTATAGATTATTGTATTACTACTGTACAGCTGGGTGAGGAGAAGGCTATAATTATGACTTATTTATAGATAATTGTATTACTACTGTACAGCTGGGTGAGGAGAAGGCTATAATTATGACTTATTTATAGATTATTGTATTACTACTGTACAGCTGGGTGAGGAGAAGGCTATAATTATGACTTATTTATAGATTATTGTATTACTCCCCTACAGCTGGGTGAGGAGAAGGCTATAATTATGACTTATTTATAGATTATTGTATTACTCCCCTACAGCTGGGTGAGGAGAAGGCTATAATTATGACTTATTTATAGATTATTGTATTACTCCCCTACAGCTGGGTGAGGAGAAGGCTATAATTATGACTTATTTATAGATTATTGTATTACTCCCCTACAGCTGGGTGAGGAGAAGGCTATAATTATGACTTATTTATAGATTATTGTATTACTACTGTACAGCTGGGTGAGGAGAAGGCTATAATTATGACTTATTTATAGATTATTGTATTACTACTGTACAGCTGGGTGAGGAGAAGGCTATAATTATGACTTATTTATAGATTATTGTATTACTACTGTACAGCTGGGTGAGGAGAAGGCTATAATTATGACTTATTTATAGATTATTGTATTACTACTGTACACAGCTGGGTGAGGAGAAGGCTATAATTATGACTTATTTATAGATTATTGTATTACTCCCCTACAGCTGGGTGAGGAGAAGGCTATAATTATGACTTATTTATAGATTATTGTATTACTACTGTACAGCTGGGTGAGGAGAAGGCTATAATTATGACTTATTTATAGATTATTGTATTACTACTGTACAGCTGGGTGAGGAGAAGGCTATAATTATGACTTATTTATAGATTATTGTATTACTACTGTACAGCTGGGTGAGGAGAAGGCTATAATTATGACTTATTTATAGATTATTGTATTACTCCCCTACAGCTGGGTGAGGAGAAGGCTATAATTATGACTTATTTATAGATTATTGCATTACTCCTGTACAGCTGGGTGAGGAGAAGGCTATAATTATGACTTATTTATAGATTATTGTATTACTCCCCTACAGCTGGGTGAGGAGAAGGCTATAATTATGACTTATTTATAGATTATTGTATTACTACTGTACAGCTGGGTGAGGAGAAGGCTATAATTATGACTTATTTATAGATTATTGTATTACTCCCCTACAGCTGGGTGAGGAGAAGGCTATAATTATGACTTATTTATAGATTATTGTATTACTACTGTACAGCTGGGTGAGGAGAAGGCTATAATTATGACTTATTTATAGATTATTGTATTACTACTGTACAGCTGGGTGAGGAGAAGGCTATAATTATGACTTATTTATAGATTATTGTATTACTACTGTACAGCTGGGTGAGGAGAAGGCTATAATTATGACTTATTTATAGATTATTGTATTACTACTGTACAGCTGGGTGAGGAGAAGGCTATAATTATGACTTATTTATAGATTATTGTATTACTACTGTACACAGCTGGGTGAGGAGAAGGCTATAATTATGACTTATTTATAGATTATTGTATTACTCCCCTACAGCTGGGTGAGGAGAAGGCTATAATTATGACTTATTTATAGATTATTGTATTACTACTGTACCGCTGGGTGAGGAGAAGGCTATAATTATGACTTATTTATAGATTATTGTATTACTACTGTACAGCTGGGTGAGGAGAAGGCTATAATTATGACTTATTTATAGATTATTGTATTACTCCCCTACAGCTGGGTGAGGAGAAGGCTATAATTATGACTTATTTATAGATTATTGTATTACTCCCCTACAGCTGGGTGAGGAGAAGGCTATAATTATGACTTATTTATAGATTATTGTATTACTACTGTACAGCTGGGTGAGGAGAAGGCTATAATTATGACTTATTTATAGATTATTGTATTACTACTGTACAGCTGGGTGAGGAGAAGGCTATAATTATGACTTATTTATAGATTATTGTATTACTCCCCTACAGCTGGGTGAGGAGAAGGCTATAATTATGACTTATTTATAGATTATTGTATTACTACTGTACAGCTGGGTGAGGAGAAGGCTATAATTATGACTTATTTATAGATTATTGTATTACTCCTGTACAGCTGGGTGAGGAGAAGGCTATAATTATGACTTATTTATAGATTATTGTATTACTCCCCTACAGCTGGGTGAGGAGAAGGCTATAATTATGACTTATTTATAGATTATTGTATTACTCCCCTACAGCTGGGTGAGGAGAAGGCTATAATTATGACTTATTTATAGATTATTGTATTACTCCCCTACAGCTGGGTGAGGAGAAGGCTATAATTATGACTTATTTATAGATTATTGTATTACTCCCCTACAGCTGGGTGAGGAGAAGGCTATAATTATGACTTATTTATAGATTATTGTATTACTACTGTACAGCTGGGTGAGGAGAAGGCTATAATTATGACTTATTTATAGATTATTGTATTACTACTGTACAGCTGGGTGAGGAGAAGGCTATAATTATGACTTATTTATAGATTATTGTATTACTACTGTACAGCTGGGTGAGGAGAAGGCTATAATTATGACTTATTTATAGATTATTGTATTACTACTGTACAGCTGGGTGAGGAGAAGGCTATAATTATGACTTATTTATAGATTATTGTATTACTCCCCTACAGCTGGGTGAGGAGAAGGCTATAATTATGACTTATTTATAGATTATTGTATTACTACTGTACAGCTGGGTGAGGCTATAATTATGACTTATTTATAGATTATTGTATTACTCCCCTACAGCTGGGTGAGGAGAAGGCTATAATTATGACTTATTTATAGATTATTGTATTACTACTGTACCGCTGGGTGAGGAGAAGGCTATAATTATGACTTATTTATAGATTATTGTATTACTACTGTACAGCTGGGTGAGGAGAAGGCTATAATTATGACTTATTTATAGATTATTGTATTACTCCTGTACAGCTGGGTGAGGAGAAGGCTATAATTATGACTTATTTATAGATTATTGTATTACTACTGTACAGCTGGGTGAGGAGAAGGCTATAATTATGACTTATTTATAGATTATTGTATTACTACTGTACAGCTGGGTGAGGAGAAGGCTATAATTCAATTCAATTCAATTCAAGTATTCTTTATTGCATTACGATCTTACATACAATGTGGTAATTCGGTAGTCTATATAGACAGGGTCTAAGCAGTTCTTCCACCGGGTGCCATCTACCTACTTGATTTGTTTAATTACAGAAGTTACAACACGAACATGAAAATAAATTATATGTAAAAGTAATGGAATACATGATATGGTCAGATGAGGGTTGAAATACATGAGCGTTGAACAGAATGAGGTTATTAAATTGCAATATAAGACATTAAGTAATATGCTGTTAGTTATTAAAGACATTAGATTATCATAATGTCAGCTTTTTAGGCTGGCCAGAAGGCAATAATATTTTGCATTTTGTTACAAGCTGAGAGTCAACTGTTTAGTATAAGTAGTACTGTACTGTACTTACTTATATTCACCTTAGGTTATCACAGTCAGTTTTAAAAACTGTTTGGAGTTAATATCTCGTTTGACAGTGAAGTGATGCTTACTTTACTTTAAATCGAGCTAAAACATGCTCGTTTCCATGCATATAAGGCACTAGGTATTTAGCCTCTGATAATGAGTGATGATGAGTGCAGTGGCCAGGTATTATTAACAACAGTACAAGGCATCAGATATATTGTCTCATCAGAATGAGGGAGGCACTTCATCTATAATATGTTGTCTATACATAAGACATCACTGAGGTTCAGAGCAATGAATATATACAAGATACAGCGAACATACACTAGATATAATCAGTAGAAGTAAATTATGGACAGGTAGTCTATGGACAGGTGGCCTCACATATGACGAGAGTTAATTAAGAAATTTATATAGTAACCTCTCACATAACAAGAGCCAATTGTAACCTCTCACATGACGAGAGTCAGTTAAGAATAATTTATACAGTAAGCAATTAAGATAGGGATTCAACATTGGTCCCTATATATGGTTGTCTTAAGGTGATAAGAGTGTTAGCAGATATAGCAATAGAAGGAGCAGTTTGTTTCTATAAGCCAGAGGCGGATGGACAGGTACTATCACAAGTTTCCTTACCAGATGACCTAGGCTTATAGATATAATAAGGGGGGGAATGGGAAGATATGGGAAGCAAGGGAAGCAGGTACGGTCACGCAAGCGGTTTAGGCAAAAGGGGATAAAAGTTTGTCTGTATATTTCTTAAAGGTAATTTTGTCTTCAATTTTGTGGGCCTCAGTATCTAATTCATTCCACCTCTTTTGACACTTATAAATCAAGGAATTCATAATTTTAGTGGAGGTGGTATTTATAATTGTGAGATTTTTTCTACCTCTGGCATGGCTTCTTGTGGGCAGCATTCTGCCATCTAAGTTATTAGGGTTTTGCGAGAGGTAGTAGGAAATATCAAGGAGATGTTTGTCTCTGCGGTCTTGCAGGGGCCATACATTCAACCTTTCGTGTTCCCTGTCAACATTTTCATATTTTGATTTGTTAAATATTATTCTGAGGGCTTTGTTTTGTTGGGATTGAAGTTTTTGAAGGATGGAACTTGGGGCTGAATCATAAATAAAATCGCAAAAGTCAAAATTAGGTAAAATAGCCATCTTGTATAGATCATGCTTAGCCTTGGCTGTGAGCGATTCCCTTGCCCTGTAAAGTAAGCTAATTTTAGCTGAAACTTGAGCAAGAGTGTTCTTCGTATGCGACTTGAAAGTAAGTAAATCATCAAGAATAAAGCCAAGATATTTATACTCTTGGACTTGTTCTAATTTTGTTTGGCCAAGCTTGAGACTTTTGTCGATAGTTTGAGATTTTTTCTTTGCTGAATAGCTGAGAGCAAAAGACATGGTTTTGCATTTATTCGTGTTGAGGGAGAGTTTATTAATCTCACACCAAGAATAAACATTGTTTAGGTCTTGTTGGAGATTACTAAACAGGGCGTCAGTATTAGAATTATTATAATTTAGCACAGTGTCGTCGGCATAATGTTGGATGTTCGCATGTTTGACCACTGTGTGGAGATCATTTATATAGATCGTAAATAGGATTGGCCCTAATATAGTTCCTTGGGGGACACCGTACGTGACCGTACCTTCATCAGATTTTAAACCATTCATTTGTACAATTTGCTTCCTGCCAGTAAGGTAGTTAGAAAACCAGAGTTGCTCCATACCCTGGATTCCATATGCTGCCAGCTTTTCTAATAAGATTTTATGATGGACAGTATCAAAGGCTTTGGAGAAATCTAAATATACTGTTTTATTATTGAGTTTATTGCTAAGGTTTGTGTAGATATTAGACAGAAAATCAGTTTGGGCGTGCTGAATAGAGCGGCCCGCTCTAAAGCCATATTGGGTGTTACTGAATAGGGAGTTAGATTCAAAGAAGTTTGTTATCTGGTCCTGGACTACTTTTTCTAATATTTTGGCTGGCAGCGAAATACAGGATATGGGCCTATAATTATTACATTGCATTTTCTCACCCGATTTAAATATTGGGGTGACCTTAGCTACCTTGAAAGGGGCAGGAATCTTACCTAACAGCAAAGACAGGTTGACAATATGGGTGAACTGAGTGCATAATGAAAGGAGACATGATTTTAAAATATTTGAGGGAAGATACTCAATCCCAGATTTCTTTGAGGTATCCATTTTGGAAATTATCTTACGAACCTCTTCTGGGGTAACCTGTGAAAACCTAAAAACAGGTTTTGAGGATCGGGCTAGTGCCTCTAAGTTTGATAGAAATGAGATAGGATCAGCTGGACTCGGGGGGATTCGACTAGCTAGGCTCGGCCCTACTTTTAGGAAATAATCATTAAAAGCGTCTGGCACTTCAGCCGGGTCGAGCATTTGGTTATCTTTTTCGATATTTATAGTGGTGGGCTTCTTGGATTTATTCGGACTAATAATAGGGCGGAGAAACTCCCAATACTTTCTGGGATCTTTATCAAAGAACTCCAGGTTCGACTTTATGAATGCAGCTTTCGCTGATCTACACCGTCGGTTGGCCCTATTTTTCAAAGTTTTTGCCTGTTTCAATATTTCAGGATCATTGTTTTTCTTGGCTAGTCTATATAATTTATCTCGTTCATTCATAATAGAAATTAGTTCATTGGTCATCCATTTAGGTTTGGAGCGAACGTTCCTAAATTCTTTAAGGGGACACATTCTATCAAGGTGGGAATTAATTCTCTGCAGAAGAAGAGTCCAGCAGTCCTCTGGGTTAGAGTTGTTGAAATAATCTTTCCAATCCAGGTTTAACAAAATTTCATTTAGTATCTTTTGGTCTAGGAATTTTGTGTTCCTAGCCCAAAAAGTACTCGTGGTATACCTGTTTCTAGGTTTCTTCCGAATAACAAATATAGGGTAATGATCTGATATGTTCACATTTATAGTACCAGCGAGACTAATATGAGGTGAATCGGAATATATGTGGTCAATGGTTGTATCAGATTTTAGAGTCGACCGAGTGGGTTGTTTGATGAATTGAGTTAGTGAAAAAGTACTCATAAGATCTCTAAACTCCATCGAGATATTAGATTTTGAGGTTTGGATTATCTGATAATCTAGATTGAAATCGCCCATGAGATATATTTCATGCGAGGAGTCCACACTAGACAAAATATGACGCAAGGAATCAATAAAAACCTTAGCCCCTCCGCTAGGGGGTCGATACAGGTTTACGAGAATACATTTCTTCGTAAAACCCTTTTTAACTTGGACTATTTGTGCCTCGATATCATTATTAGACATGTTGAGACTTTTGTACAATTCAGGATCGACTACTAATTCGTTTCTCAGGTACATACACAACCCACCACCTCTTTTTCTCACAGACCTATCTTGTCTATAGAGATTAAAATCATGTAGTTGTATCATGTTGTCATGTATTGATTGGTTGAGCCATGTTTCACAGAAACTAATAACATCAACTTTGGTACTACTCGTTAAACAATCAATTTGATCAAAGTGTTTGAATAAACTCCTGATGTTCCAGGAGATCAACTTAATACCTTTAAAATCATTGAACTCACTGAAGGACCGCAGTTGTGTACTGCCTAACTGTTGCTGTTTCATAGCAACAATTGTCCTGTGGAGAACAACTACAAGAACGACAACGACAAGGGCTAAAACATTAACAATAAAGTCTACATGGTTATTTCCATGATACGCAACAACAGTATGAACAATACATAAGCAAATTGTGAAGCGCAGACTACAAAGTGGCGCATGGATTATATTTACAGGACATGGAGACCGTAGTCAGGGGAATAATGTGTAATAATGTGCAATTGAAGGAATGGGGACACACGTGTAAGCTAATCGTGTGCGTGTAGTAGCGTTATAAGCTATCAAGACGTTTTTGCTGCTTTTACTGTAGTATTACCATGTCTGGTAAATAATGACAGAGATGTACATTATTATAATTAAATTATAATAATGCCAAATTATAATTAAATTAAATTATTAAATTATAATAATGCCATAATTATGACTTATTTATAGATAATTGTTTTACTACTGTACAGCTGGGTGAGGAGAAGGCTATAATTATGACTTATTTATAGATTATTGTATTACTACTAGTGGAGCAGCAGAGGCCTGAAAAAGGCCTTATTTTGGAAGGTACCGTGCATGAAATAATAACAGCAAGTGTTATATACCAAATGAAAGCTCAGAACCTCAGCTATAAGGATCTGGTGCATGAGGTGTTCGCCATGTTGTAGGTTTTTGGCAATTTGCCAAAGAATACAGGTACCTTGGAAACCGTTACAGTAGTAATACAATAATCTATAAATAAGTCATAATTATAGCCTTCTCCTCCATGATACGCAACAACAGTATGAACAATACATAAGCAAATTGTGAAGCGCAGACTACAAAGTGGCGCATGGATTATATTTACAGGACATGGAGACCGTAGTCAGGGGAATAATGTGTAATAATGTGCAATTGAAGGAATGGGGACACACGTGTAAGCTAATCGTGTGCGTGTAGTAGCGTTATAAGCTATCAAGACGTTTTTGCTGCTTTTACTGTAGTATTACCATGTCTGGTAAATAATGACAGAGATGTACATTATTATAATTAAATTATAATAATGCCAAATTATAATTAAATTAAATTATTAAATTATAATAATGCCATAATTATGACTTATTTATAGATAATTGTTTTACTACTGTACAGCTGGGTGAGGAGAAGGCTATAATTATGACTTATTTATAGATTATTGTATTACTACTGTATAGCTGGGTGAGGAGAAGGCTATAATTATGACTTATTTATAGATTATTGTATTACTACTGTACAGCTGGGTGAGGAGAAGGCTATAATTATGACTTATTTATAGATTATTGTATTACTACTGTACAGCTGGGTGAGGAGAAGGCTATAATTATGACTTATTTATAGATTATTGTATTACTACTGTACAGCTGGGTGAGGAGAAGGCTATAATTATGACTTATTTATAGATTATTGTATTACTCCCCTACAGCTGGGTGAGGAGAAGGCTATAATTATGACTTATTTATAGATTATTGTATTACTCCCCTACAGCTGGGTGAGGAGAAGGCTATAATTATGACTTATTTATAGATTATTGTATTACTACTGTACAGCTGGGTGAGGAGAAGGCTATAATTATGACTTATTTATAGATTATTGTATTACTACTGTACAGCTGGGTGAGGAGAAGGCTATAATTAGATTATTGTATTACTACTGTACAGCTGGGTGAGGAGAAGGCTATAATTATGACTTATTTATAGATTATTGTATTACTACTGTACAGCTGGGTGAGGAGAAGGCTATAATTATGACTTATTTATAGATTATTGTATTACTCCCCTACAGCTGGGTGAGGAGAAGGCTATAATTATGACTTATTTATAGATTATTGTATTACTACTGTACAGCTGGGTGAGGAGAAGGCTATAATTATGACTTATTTATAGATTATTGTATTACTACTGTACAGCTGGGTGAGGAGAAGGCTATAATTATGACTTATTTATAGATTATTGTATTACTCCCCTACAGCTGGGTGAGGAGAAGGCTATAATTATGACTTATTTATAGATTATTGTATTACTACTGTACAGCTGGGTGAGGAGAAGGCTATAATTATGACTTATTTATAGATTATTGTATTACTCCCCTACAGCTGGGTGAGGAGAAGGCTATAATTATGACTTATTTATAGATTATTGTATTACTACTGTACAGCTGGGTGAGGAGAAGGCTATAATTATGACTTATTTATAGATTATTGTATTACTACTGTACAGCTGGGTGAGGAGAAGGCTATAATTATGACTTATTTATAGATTATTGTATTACTCCCCTACAGCTGGGTGAGGAGAAGGCTATAATTATGACTTATTTATAGATTATTGTATTACTACTGTACAGCTGGGTGAGGAGAAGGCTATAATTATGACTTATTTATAGATTATTGTATTACTACTGTACAGCTGGGTGAGGAGAAGGCTATAATTATGACTTATTTATAGATTATTGTATTACTACTGTACAGCGGGGTGAGGAGAAGGCTATAATTATGACTTATTTATAGATTATTGTATTACTACTGTACAGCTGGGTGAGGAGAAGGCTATAATTATGACTTATTTATAGATTATTGTATTACTCCTGTACAGCTGGGTGAGGAGAAGGCTATAATTATGACTTATTTATAGATTATTGTATTACTACTGTACAGCTGGGTGAGGAGAAGGCTATAATTATGACTTATTTATAGATTATTGTATTACTCCCCTACAGCTGGGTGAGGAGAAGGCTATAATTATGACTTATTTATAGATTATTGTATTACTACTGTACAGCTGGGTGAGGAGAAGGCTATAATTATGACTTATTTATAGATTATTGTATTACTACTGTACAGCTGGGTGAGGAGAAGGCTATAATTATGACTTATTTATAGATTATTGTATTACTACTGTACAGCTGGGTGAGGAGAAGGCTATAATTATGACTTATTTATAGATTATTGTATTACTACTGTACAGCTGGGTGAGGAGAAGGCTATAATTATGACTTATTTATAGATTATTGTATTACTACTGTACAGCTGGGTGAGGAGAAGGCTATAATTATGACTTATTTATAGATTATTGTATTACTCCCCTACAGCTGGGTGAGGAGAAGGCTATAATTATGACTTATTTATAGATTATTGTATTACTCCCCTACAGCTGGGTGAGGAGAAGGCTATAATTATGACTTATTTATAGATTATTGTATTACTACTGTACAGCTGGGTGAGGAGAAGGCTATAATTATGACTTATTTATAGATTATTGTATTACTACTGTACAGCTGGGTGAGGAGAAGGCTATAATTATGACTTATTTATAGATTAGAGATTATAGATTTTTAAAAAAATGAATGAATGACTACTGTCACAACTATTACTAATGGCCTGCCAATCATTAAATCTATTTAATGTGTTTTGATAACCAAAGTTATACAGAAAAAAAGTGACAAAAATGTATTGTGTAAATTTAATGCGAAACTATTGCTGCAACATGAAACTTAATTATTTGTACTACAACTAATTGTAACATTGCACTGCTGACTTTACCTAAACCTAGTATCCCATCATGCACTAGACTAGTATATAAAGCTGTCTGTACTAGAGACCAGTCACTTGGACTTAAGCCCTGACGAAGGTACGAGAGTACCTAAACGTTGGCAATTTGTTATAAGTCTGGAAAAATAAAAAAAAGTGTAAATACAGATTCCTCCCCAGAAGTCTTTATTTTCACCCACTCAACGATCAACAATTCACCCTTCCTCACGGTTAGCAGTTCCCACAACCAACATCTTATTTATAGATTATTGTATTACTCCCCTACAGCTGGGTGAGGAGAAGGCTATAATTATGACTTATTTATAGATTATTGTATTACTACTGTACAGCTGAGGAGAAGGCTATAATTATGACTTATTTATAGATTATTGTATTACTCCCCTACAGCTGGGTGAGGAGAAGGCTATAATTATGACTTATTTATAGATTATTGTATTACTACTGTACAGCTGGGTGAGGAGAAGGCTATAATAGGGGAGTTGCATAGCTGCCATTTTGACTCTTGATTCGCATTGAATTATGGGACTAATGGTACAGTGAAAAATCTACAGAAAACATGCCATGTTCAGCATGTAATAATTGTCAATGTTCTTATGTCAATAGCCATGTATTATACATGTTTCCATGACACAAGTCCCCGTCTTTCCCATCATGCATTTGGTTTTCATAGATCATTTATAAAAGCTATGATATAGATGAAAACATTCTTGCAATTTTCGATAAAAATGTTGCCAAATATTTTGTATGTCAGATTTTAACTGAATCTATCCCAGCATGCACTGCAGCAGACATGCGCAGTGAGACATGTAAGTCCCCTATTATGACTTATTTATAGATTATTGTATTACTCCCCTACAGCTGGGTGAGGAGAAGGAGGAGCTGGAGGCTTGGCTGGTAAAGGAGATGGATACTCTGCTCACTGAATGCTGGCTCACGGGTAACGAGGACATCTTCACACAGATCTTCCACCTCATCCTCAGTGAGAACGTCACAGGTAAGTGCCACAATATTTATATTATTTTTTTTAATTTTTATTTTTATTGGTAGTAACACTACATCCACGGGTTCGCTGGGGGCGGTGTTCCTTCCGCACTGCCTTAAATCTAGTGACTTATGAGGGACACATGCACATCTTAAAGGGTCAGTCAACGGGTTCATGGTCACTTTTAGGACAAAAAACTTCATGGAGGCATAAATACAACATCCAAGTCTCGATTTTTTTACTTCCATTTATGTCTAACTTATAGTCACTTACAGGCATAAATTGAGAAATCCTAGTTGAAAAAGTCTGTTTAGCACAAGAGGGCACTGAGAGTGCTGTGTGACATCATAAAGCTGCGCCAGAAATGAACATAATATCTCTACCTTCCCCCTCCAATCTCCCAGCAATTGAAACAGTTTGTTTTGGTATGCACACCTGTGTTGTTCAATGTCCTTCTACCCACCCCACACTCCTTCTTTCTAGCAGCAATTATGAGAGTTGTTTATTATGTTCATTGCATGTACATTTCTAGATTGGTGCACCTTTATGATGTAGGCAAACAGTGGTGCCTTGCATGGAGTGTTAAACTGTGGAACTACGTTTTCACTCATTTAAATGGGTAAAACTCACTAGATAATAACTTGGATTAAGTAAAACCGGGATGGTTACATTTCAATAATAACAAGGAAATGGATTTGCTCATAATATTTGGGGGTTTACTGACACTTTAACGCTTAGATCTCCATGGGTTAGTATCTGCTAGAGGGGGTGGATATTGTACAAATAGATCCCCAGTCACTGGAAGCATTTTTAAAAATTTCATTTCATGCCAATATAATATTTAAACAGTTACAAAAAGACGCATTAATCATCAAGACCATAAAGTGCCTTTCTGTTTCTGTTCCTCTGTCTCTCTCTCTTCTTCTCTATCTCTATTTCCTGGGTAAGATCATAAACTAACTCCCACTTAACTCTCCCGCCCTTGATATAACCATCTTAAATGTGTTGATACGGGCGTAAAGCAACTAATCTCACTCACTCATCATGATTGTCTTCAAGTGTTGCCTCTGACTAAAGATATTACAAATACTTTCCATTCTTTCAAAAGACTAGCTATGAGCTATGAAAAAGACTTCTAATTTCATCTCTGCCATGTTATATAATCTGGATAGTATACTATAGTGTTTGTTCTACTTCAAAACAGTATTAGATTACTAGACGGGGAAAAAAAATAAGAAAAATACAGTGAGCATGTATGTATGTATGTATTACTTTTATTTCCATTCAAACATTTACATTGTCAAGGAAAAAGGGGAGAAGCTATACACAGCCTTCTCTTTAGCTCCTTCTGAGAAACATAAAAGTCCCGCAGCTCTTCCAGGTATCCCATAGCAAGGGTGGATTTAATAATACGTTATGCTTGCGGTTATTTGGTGATTTGAGCTTCAAAAGCTTACATTAAAAGACATACAATTATTCAATCAATACAATACAATCCAGAGCATAATCTGGAGTTTGCGGTAACAGTAAAATTAACAATTTTATTTAGACATCATCAGCAACATTCTTCGGGAGGAGAATGTCAAAATCGATATTTAAATTTAAGAGTGGCAGTATATTTACATTTACATGCTGGTTTTGACCAGGTTCCTATTTCATAGACCTCAGAAATTTACATTTATTCCAAGAAAGTGGTAATAAGTAGTAAAATGATTTCTTTATCTTCTCTGTGCGTGGTAAAGGTACTATCATTTTTGTCCCTCTTGTGAAAGAGCATGTAGTTGCTTCACTCACAAATAAGAAACATCGAAAAACAACACAAAACCACCAGCTCAGTTATGCATCAATATGAAGCAGTTGTTGGGCTGTAATGAGCTTTAGTTTTTAAACGCAGGTTCGCACCTGCGTTTAAGGGAATGGGTTCGCCCGTGACCGTTTCAGTGACCGTGCGTGCTGGTCAGCATTGCCACAAGTTCCTAAGGGAAATCCGACTGCTGCGCAATTGCGGCTGACGGGACAAGTCAATATACAGGTCCGCCGGGAGCCGTCACTTTACGCTGCAATCCTAAAATGACATATACTACTCACAGATCCCCCATGTTCAATCCCTATGTAAGCTTATTGTAGGCTTAGTTCTGGATTCGGTAGGCATAGGTAGGGTTTGGTGCTGCGTTTTGCAGCTGAATTGGTATTTTTGCGTACGATTGCGTGATAGGACCCCTACTTCGTCGTCAAACACTCTCCTTCTCCTCCTCCTATAATCCTTCCCAGAGGCCTTCTATATACTCTGTACTAAAAGGTCAAGGATTGACAAGTGGTGTCCTTCTCCTATACTCCTCCTCTCTCTCTCTATCTCTCTCCTCCTCTTGCTCCTCTTTGCGTAATTGCGTGATTGGACCCCTACTGCGTTCCTATGGGTAAATTGCCTTGGAATTTATTTTTTTTAAAATGGTTTCCCAGCCCTGGAAACTAAATATTTTTCCCGCTCCCTTTCTCTCTCTCTCTCTCTCTCTCTCCTCCTCCCCCTCCTCCCCGCTCCCCGCTCCCAATGATTGGACGCCTACTGCGCTCGCTCTCTCCCTTATATAAGCTTTGCCTAAAGAAATCTCTCCCGTCCCCTCTCGCGGTTTGAACCCGGGACCCTTCATTCAGCTGTCAAGCATCTTAGACCGCTCGGCCACCGATCACAGTTGCACATTGGTCACACAAACCTAGTGCTGGCTGCCAGTGCTGCATGTACTGTGACGTCTGCATACACACCCTTTACCGCTCAGACATGTCAAAATAAACTTCTCCAAATTCACAGAAATGTTCATTTATAAACAGAATCGTTCATTTGGGATCTTTAATAAGAGTCATATTAAGCTTCCTATCTCTTTAGTTACTTTAAATAATTCATTAAATAACTTTTAAAGGTGTTTTCGTTGGCCCAGCTGAGTGGGCGATAATGGGGGTTTCAGCCCACTCAGCTGTCTGCGGAGGTGGACTAGGTGGCAGGGAGCACTGAAGGATGCATACGTATGTATGCGTATACATGTATACATGTATGTATACATGTAGTTACTTGAAGACATGTGAAAATAAACTTTAAAAAAAAATTAAAAAAGTTAAAAAAGAAAAATTTAAAAAAAAAATCAATTCGGTCCATCCTTCAGTCCATCCTTCAGTCCATCCTTCAGTCCATCCTTCAGTCCATCCTTCAATCCATCCTTCAATCCATCCATCACTCCATCCATCCATCCATCCATCCATCACTCCATCCTTCCCTCCCCCCCCCCCCTTCTCTCCCTCCTTCTCTCTCCCCTTCTCTCTCTCCCCCCCCTCTCCTCTCTCTCCCCTTCTGTCTATACTGTACTTGTGTCTATACTGTACTTGTGTGTGCACACTGTACTTGTGTGTGCACACTGTACTTGTCAGTGTAGAGTGTACTTGGAGTGTACCGTACTTGGAGTGTACCGTACTTGGAGTGTACCGTACTTGGAGTGTACCGTACTTGGAGTGTACCGTACTTGGAGTGTACCGTACTTGGAGTGTACCGTACTTGGAGTGTACCGTACTTGGAGGTACTTGAAGGGCACTTGAAGGGTACTTGGTGGGTACTTGGTGGGTACTTGAATGGTACTTGAAGGGTACTTGAAGGGTACTTGAAGGGCACTTAAAGGGTACTTGGTGGGTACTTGAAGGGCACTTAAAGGGTACTTGAATGGTACTTGAATGGTACTTGGTGGGTACTTGGAGGGTACTTGAAGGGTACTTGAAGGGCACTTGAAGGGTACTTGAAGGGTACTTGGTGGGTACTTGAATGGTACTTGAAGGGTACTTGAAGGGCACTTAAAGGGTACTTGGTGGGTACTTGAAGGGTACTTGAAGGGCACTTAAAGGGTACTTGAATGGTACTTGGTGGGTACTTGGAGGGTACTTGAAGGGTACTTAAAGGGCACTTAAAGGGTACTTGAAGGGTACGCGGTGGGTACTTGAAGTACACACACTGTACTTGTGTGCACACAATGTACTTGTGTGCACACAATGTACTTGTGTGCACACAATGTCCATCCGTCACTCCATCCTTCATTCCACCCTTGGTCTGATATATTCATATTTTTAATTATAATTATAATTATAATTATTATTATGTAATCGACCTATATTTATACTTATAATAAAAAATATACTTAATTTTTACCTATAATTACAATTCTATATAATTCGAATAATTAAAAACCTGCGTTTACACAAGCTTATGCTTGTAATTCTTGTTATAAAACCTTATATGGGTCAGATTTCCAGAAAATGTACAATTGGCAGCTCTACACATTTAGTATATTCTGCTAAATTTGGCTGAAAAATGATGAATACTGAGTATATCTGAGTATATTTGGTATCGCATTGATTTAAAGCATCAGTTCTGTCATGTTAAACTGCATTTTGAAGCTCATTTTTGTCTTAAATATGGGTTATTTGAGAGGTTTGGTGAAGGCGAATTGTACACTTTCTGAAAATCTGACCCTTATAGGGGTGTATATAATACATTATATCCCCCACTCCCATTATTTTTTATCTGATATATAATGCCTATAAACCTTGCTACTATAGTTGACTACCAACACTCTGAGACGAGTGCCACACCGCTGATGATCGCTGCGGGGCGGGGCTTCATCACTGTGATAGAGCAGCTGCTGAACCTGGGCGCTAACGTCCACATCAAGGCCAGCAATGAGTGGACCGCGCTCGACTGGGCACGCAAATTTGACCACACTGACATCATAGAGCTCCTGGAGGCCAACATGTGAGTCTCAGTATCTATACTCTTGTTCTTTTTGTTCTTGTTCTTGTAGTTTGTATTATTGTTAACAGTTTAACCAACAGTTACCATTCATGACATTAACAATACAAAGTTGAAGTGAATTCTCTATCTGAAGTATTGAGTACCAGCATTGCGTTTAATTTTCATTCAATGATTAGTGAATATGTGTAATGAATGGGTCAGAACCTAAACCCATTTCTAATTCTTGAGGAAATGGCCTTGAGACCAGAAGGTACTGCCAGAATTGGCCCAAGTGGACAGGAAAGAAACTAATGTCCATTGTATTGACCAGCGCCGACCTGGGGCTTTCATAATTCCAGATGTCAACCCAACTGCCACTTTGAAATTTCTGTATGGCGTCCAACAACGATTTTGCTCATTATTTTACCAATTATCTGATATAATATGAATTTCATAGTTTTGATATCCACAGGAGTTAGTTAGGTAGGGTAAGGTGCACCAAATACTAGAAAAGGAAGTAGAAATTCTGTTACTTGATAATCTAGCTAAGAACAGCGAGAAGTGTTACTTTAAATTGCTCCTGGTTTCATAACTTTTCAAAAGCTCCAAGCTTCATCCAGACCAGAAACTTTCTTTTTAAGTTGATTGTTGTCTATAACATGGGACTAATAAAGTTAAACAGTTTTAGTCCCACAGAAACTATGTGGGTACCAGACAAATCTGGTTTTCATCTCCTCAGACTTGGCACCTCTTTTATTGTTATCGTTCCTTGTTTGTACTGTTGTGAAGCATTGTCTTTTTCTATATAGTTTAATGTACTCATGAAGTCCCTAGCTGTTAGCTCAATGTCGCTATAATAACTGCTGTTGTTGCAGCAACCTGTTGTTCTATATGTTGCTACAATAACTGCTGTTGTTGCAGCAACCGAGCAACCTGTTGTTCTATATGTTGCTACAATAACTGTTGTTGTTGCAGCAACCGAGCAACCTGTTGTTCTATATGTTGCTACAATAACTGTTGTTGTTGCAGCAACCTGTTGTTCTATATGTTGCTACAATAACTGTTGTTGTTGCAGCAACCTGTTGTTCTATATGTTGCTACAATAACTGTTGTTGTTGCAGCAACCTGTTGTTCTATATGTTGCTACAATAACTGTTGTTGTTGCAGCAACCTGTTGTTCTATATGTTGCTACAATAACTGTTGTTGTTGCAGCAACCTGTTGTTCTATATGTTGCTACAATAACTATTGTTGTTGCAGCAACCTGTTGTTCTATATGTTGCTACAATAACTGTTGTTGTTGCAGCAACCTGTTGTTCTATATGTTGCTACAATAACTGTTGTTGTTGCAGCAACCTGTTGTTCTATATGTTGCTACAATAACTGTTGTTCTTGCAGCAACCTGTTGTTCTATATGTTGCTACAATAACTGTTGTTGTTGCAGCAACCTGTTGTTCTATATGTTGCTACAATAACTGTTGTTGTTGCAGCAACCTGTTGTTCTATATGTTGCTACAATAACTGTTGTTGTTGCAGCAACCTGTTGTTCTATATGTTGCTACAATAACTGTTGTTGTTGCAGCAACCTGTTGTTCTATATGTTGCTACAATAACTGTTGTTGTTGCAGCAACCTGTTGTTCTATATGTTGCTACAATAACTGTTGTTGTTGCAGCAACCTGTTGTTCTATATGTTGCTACAATAACTGCTGTTGTTGCAGCAACCTGTTGTTCTATATGTTGCTACAATAACTGTTGTTCTTGCAGCAACCTGTTGTTCTATATGTTGCTACAATAACTGCTGTTGTTGCAGCAACCTGTTGTTCTATATGTTGCTACAATAACTGTTGTTGTTGCAGCAACCTGTTGTTCTATATGTTGCTACAATAACTGTTGTTGTTGTTGTTGTTGCAGCAACCTGTTGTTCTATACGTTGCTACAATAACTGTTGTTGTTGTTGTTGTTGCAGCAACCTGTTGTTCTATATGTTGCTACAATAACTGCTGTTGTTGCAGCAACCGAGCAACCTGTTGTTCTATATGTTGCTACAATAACTGTTGTTGTTGCAGCAACCTGTTGTTCTATATGTTGCTACAATAACTGTTGTTGTTGCAGCAACCTGTTGTTCTATATGCTGCTACAATAACTGTTGTTGCTGTTGTTGTTGCAGCAACCTGTTGTTCTATATGTTGCTACAATAACTGCTGTTGCTGCAGCAACCTGTTGTTCTATATGTTGCTACAATAACTGTTGTTGTTGCAGCAACCTGTTGTTCTATATGTTGCTACAATAACTGTTGTTGTTGCAGCAACCTGTTGTTCTATATGTTGCTACAATAACTGTTGTTGTTGCAGCAACCTGTTGTTCTATACGTTGCTACAATAACTGTTGTTGTTGCAGCAACCTGTTGTTCTATATGTTGCTACAATAACTGTTGTTGTTGCAGCAACCTGTTGTTCTATATGTTGCTACAATAACTGTTGTTGCTGTTGTTGTTGCAGCAACCTGTTGTTCTATATGCTGCTACAATAACTGTTGTTGCTGTTGTTGTTGCAGCAACCTGTTGTTCTATATGCTGCTACAATAACTGTTGTTGCTGCAGCAACCTGTTGTTCTATATGCTGCTACAATAACTGTTGTTGTTGCAGCAACCTGTTGTTCTATATGTTGCTACAATAACTGTTGTTGTTGCAGCAACCTGTTGTTCTATATGTTGCTACAATAACTGTTGTTGTTGCAGCAACCTGTTGTTCTATATGTTGCTACAATAACTGTTGTTGTTGCAGCAACCTGTTGTTCTATATGTTGCTACAATAACTGTTGTTGTTGCAGCAACCTGTTGTTCTATATGTTGCTACAATAACTGTTGTTGCTGTTGTTGTTGCAGCAACCTGTTGTCTAGCGGGGAGCAGGACAACTCTGTGTTGTTGCAGCAGAGCGGGCAGGAGCTGTCGGTGGAGGACAAGGAGAGACTCAACATCTACCACCATTCATTTGATGATTCACGCGTGGACGTGGACCTCATACTCACACTACTACTCATGGTACACAACAACCCCCAGGAAGGTAGGAGACCAGGCTTATATATATTATATATCTTATAAACAACCCCCAGGAAGGTAGGAGACCAGACTTATATATATTATATATATTATATATCTTATAAACACCCCCCAGGAAGGTAGGAGACCAGACTTATATATATTATATATCTTATAAACACCCCCCAGGAAGGTAGGAGACCAGACTTATATATATTATATATCTTATAAACAACCCCCAGGAAGGTAGGAGACCAGACTTATATATATTATATATCTTATAAACAACCCCCAGGAAGGTAGGAGACCAGACTTATATATATTATATATCTTATAAACAACCCCCAGGAAGGTAGGAGACCAGACTTATATATATTATATATCTTATAAACACCCCCCAGGAAGGTAGGAGACCAGACTTATATATATTATATATCTTATAAACACCCCCCAGGAAGGTAGGAGACTTATATATATTATATATCTTATAAACACCCCCCAGGAAGGTAGGAGACCAGACTTATATATATTATATATCTTATAAACCCCCCCAGGAAGGTAGGAGACTTATATATATTATATATCTTATAAACACCCCCCAGGAAGGTAGGAGACTTATATATATTATATATCTTATAAACAACCCCCAGGAAGGTAGGAGACTTATATATATTATATATCTTATAAACAACCCCCAGGAAGGTAGGAGACTTATATATATTATATATCTTATAAACAACCCCCAGGAAGGTAGGAGATCAGACTTATATATATTATATATCTTATAAACACCCCCCAGGAAGGTAGGACTTATATATATTATATATCTTATAAACAACCCCCAGGAAGGTAGGAGACTTATATATCTTATAAACAACCCCCAGGAAGGTAGGAGACCAGACTTATATATATCATATATCTTATAAACACCCCCCAGGAAGGTAGGAGATCAGACTTATATATATTATATATCTTATAAACAACCCCCAGGAAGGTAGGAGACCAGACTTATATATATTATATATCTTATAAACACCCCCCAGGAAGGTAGGAGATCAGACTTATATATATTATATATCTTATAAACAACCCCCAGGAAGGTAGGAGACTTATATATATTATATATCTTATAAACACCCCCCAGGAAGGTAGGAGACTTATATATATTATATATCTTATAAACACCCCCCAGGAAGGTAGGACTTATATATATTATATATCTTATAAACACCCCCCAGGAAGGTAGGACTTATATATATTATATATCTTATAAACACCCCCCCAGGAAGGTAGGACTTATATATATTATATATCTTATAAACACCCCCCAGGAAGGTAGGAGACTTATATATATTATATATCTTATAAACACCCCCCAGGAAGGTAGGAGATCAGACTTATGTATATTATATATCTTATAAACAACCACCAGGAAGGTAGGAGACTTATATATATTATATATCTTATAAACACCCCCCAGGAAGGTAGGAGATCAGACTTATATATAATATATACGCATTTGTGCTGAAACAAATTTATAAATTTACCTATGTTCCAGTGGCTTAGGTGGAGAATTTATAGCTGGTGGATTACACTAGTGAAATGTGCCAGTGCATGGATACATACTAGATGGAACCTAGCAAGGGGGAAGTCTGTACACTTGTTATTGACCGAGGGAGCGCGGGAAGATAGAGGGCGTTAGCCCGAGATCTTCTGCGCTCCCGAGGTCACTAACAAGTGTACAGACTTCACCCAAGCTTTGTTCCATATTTATTACACCCCATTAATAAATAAAAAATATAATTAATTAAAAATAAAAGAAGTAATTTAAGTTTTTGGTGGACCTACTTGTTGTATGCGCCAAGGGTGACATAACTCACATGTTATGCACCACTTTGACCAAGTGTGACATACAATGCTGAAGGTATAGGAAGCAACATCACAGGGGTGTAATAAACTGGCCTATCATGGCATGAGCCCAGGTTCATATAATAACAAGTCAATGCTAGTGTGTGTAGATATACAGATATAGGTTTATTTCTGCTCCATGTGCTACAGGCAGCCATTGTTATATGTGTTATATGCTATGGTAATGACAATTACAACATGTACATAAATAATTTACCCCCGTCACCCCCCACACACCCACCCCTCACTCTACCCGCCCGGCCCGCCCTCGCATAGTGAGATCTACTGGTAATGTTTAGCCCCTAATACAGTCCTGGATAGAGTCTCATACAATGGAAACATACACATTGACACAAGAAATTTTACAAAAGTTTGGAAATCATTTTTGTGGCCACCCCTTCCATGTGCTGGCATAAACTTGCCCCTGGCAGGTCACAATGAGGTCACAATGAGGTATTCTACATCACCTTGTACTGAACATCCTAAGCCCTCGGTCCATTATCACGGCCGCCTCCACAGTGTTCAGGTGTTATAGTGTGGTAATGGACACAGGGCTGCACACTGAGGTATTGATAGCATCACACAACAGTCTATACACCACCCAGTTATTGCTCTTCTACAATATCATACAGACAATACCACACTAGTGGGTAATATGGACAGTATTAGCCCTCATACCACATACAGCAGGTAATATGGACAGTATTGGTACTCATACCACACTAGTGGGTAATATGGACAGTATTGGCGCTCATACCACATACAGCAGGTAATAAGGCCGGTATATTACCCGCTACTTACCATTAATTTCTATAGAATTTTCTTTCACTATTCCCCCCCCTCCCACCCATATATATATCGGGACAAGTATAGTAAAAGTACCCTGGGGTGATTGATCCCCAAGTTGCTGGGCTACATGCTTTTATTCATTCACTATATGCTCCCTCACTGTAATCGTTCACTATATGCTCCCTCACCGTATTATTATTATTATTATTATACAATTTTTATTCAATATAGACATGTACATAATTGTAATAAAGAATAGGGCCATTGCTCCCTCTCCACTGGAGATCTTCCTGGTAGCCCTTAAAACTACCTTAAAATTATTCATTCACTATATGCTCCCTCACTGTAATCGTTCACTATATGCTCCCTCATTGCAATCGTTCACTATATGCTCCCTCACTGTAATCGTTCACTATATGCTCCCTCACCGTATTATTCGTTCACTATATGCTCCCTCACTGTAATCGTTCACTATATGCTCCCTCACTGTAATCGTTCACTATATGCTCCCTCACTGTAATCGTTCACTATATGCTCCCTCACTGTAATCGTTCACTATATGCTCCCTCACTGTAATCGTTCACTATATGCTCCCTCACTGTATTCACTCATGTGTAATATTAAACGTTGACATCACTGTAGGGGAATATTGTCTCTATATTGTGTATGAACAGCAGTTTATGTGATATCTCCATGACAACACAATGATCAGATTATTCCAGGCCTTTATTAGTGCCCCCCGCTCCTCATGAATCCTAGTGTTGAAGTGCTCCGGTAGGTGGGGTCTAGTCATTGCCATAGTTACATAGATGTGGTATATTATAAACATTATTTCACTGATAGAATGTTGCACAGTTGTTGTCTCTGGATCTGATCTGATCCTCCTTTCTACATCCAACTGTTTATATTGCTTTTTGAGCTGCAGTTTCCTCAGTTTATTGCTACTTGTGTGTAAGATGACATAGAAAGATATATAATATATATATCACACCTAGATATAGGAGGGACAGGTAATGTAGGTATAGGAGGGACAGGTAATGTAGGCATAGGAGGGACAGGTAATGTAGGTATAGGAGGGACAGGTAATGTAGGTATGGGAGGGACAGGTAATGTAGGCATGGGACAGGTAATGTAGGTATGGGAGGGACAGGTAATGTAGGTATGGGAGGGACAGGTAATGTAGGAGGGACAGGTAATGTAGGTATGGGAGGGACAGGTAATGTAGGTATGGGAGGGACAGGTAATGTAGGTATGGGAGGGACAGGTAATGTAAGTATAGGAGGGACAGGTAATGTAGGTATAGGAGGGACAGGTAATGTAGGCATAGGAGGGACAGGTAATGTAGGTATAGGAGGGACAGGTAATGTAAGTATAGGAGGGACAGGTAATGTAGGTATAGGAGGGACAGGTTATGTAGGTACAGGAGGGACAGGTAATGTAGGTATGGGAGGGACAGGTAATGTAGGCATGGGAGGGACAGGTAATGTAGGCATAGGAGGGACAGGTAATGTAGGTATAGGAGGGACAGGTAATGTAGGTATAGGAGGGACAGGTAATGTAGGTATAGGAGGGACAGGTAATGTAGGCATGGGAGGGACAGGTAATGTAGGTATAGGAGGGACAGGTAATGTAGGTATAGGAGGGACAGGTAATGTGGGTATAGGAGGGACAGGTAATGTAGGTATAGGAGGGACAGGTAATGTAGGTATAGGAGGGACAGGTAATGTAGGTATGGGAGGGACAGGTAATGTAGGTATGGGAGGGACAGGTAATGTAGGCATAGGAGGGACAGGTAATGTAGGTACAGGAGGGACAGGTAATGTAGGTACAGGAGGGACAGGTAATGTAGGCATGGGAGGGACAGGTAATATAGGTATGGGAGGGACAGGTAATGTAGGCATAGGAGGGACAGGTAATGTAGGTATAGGAGGGACAGGTTATGTAGGTACAGGAGGGACAGGTAATGTAGGTATGGGAGGGACAGGTAATGTAGGCATGGGAGGGACAGGTAATGTAGGCATAGGAGGGACAGGTAATGTAGGTATAGGAGGGACAGGTAATGTAGGCATGGGAGGGACAGGTAATGTAGGTATGGGAGGGACAGGTAATGTAGGTATGGGAGGGACAGGTAATGTAGGCATAGGAGGGACAGGTAATGTAGGTACAGGAGGGACAGGTAATGTAGGTACAGGAGGGACAGGTAATGTAGGTATAGGAGGGACAGGTAATGTAGGTATAGGAGGGACAGGTAATATAGGCATAGGAGGGACAGGTAATGTAGATATGGGAGGGACAGGTAATGTAGGTATGGGAGGGACAGGTAATGTAGGTATGGGAGGGACAGGTAATGTAGGTATGGGAGGGACAGGTAATGTAGGTATGGGAGGGACAGGTAATGTAGGTATAGGAGGGACAGGTAACGTAGGTATGGGAGGGACAGGTAATGTAGGTATAGGAGGGACAGGTAATGTAGGTATAGGAGGGACAGGTAATGTAGGTATGGGAGGGACAGGTAATGTAGGCATAGGAGGGACAGGTAATGTAGGTATGGGAGGGACAGGTAATGTAGGTATAGGAGGGACAGGTAATGTAGGCATTACACCCGTTGTACCTGGTACAGGAGGGGCAGGACAGGCAAGGCACACAGGAGAGACATGGGAAAGGGACATAGGGAGAGGGAGAGACAGGGAGAGGGAGAGGGAGAGACAGGGAGAGGGAGAGGCAGGGTGAAATTGGTTGCTTTACGCCCTGCTTTGACACCATACTTTTTATATATTTGGTCCTATCAGGGCAAGAGGAAACAAGCTAACGGGATATGATACCCTGCACTTTTTGAAAGGGAGAGACAGGGAAAGGGAGAGGGAGAGACCTGGAAAGGGAGAGACAGGGAGAGGGAGAGGGAGGGAGAGGCAGGGAAAGGGAGAGACAGGGAGAGGGAGAGACCTGGAAAGGGAGAGACAGGGAAAGGGAGAGGGAGAGACCTGGAAAGGGAGAGACAGGGAGAGGGAGGGAGAGGCAGGGAAAGGGAGAGACAGGGAGAGGGAGAGACCTGGAAAGGGAGAGACAGGGAAAGGGAGAGACAGGGAGAGGGAGAGACAGGGAGAGGGAGAGACCTGGAAAGGGAGAGACCTGGAAAGGGAGAGACCTGGAAAGGGAGAGACCTGGAAAGGGAGAGACCTGAAAAGGGAGAGACAGGGAAAGGGAGAGACAGGGAGAGGGAGAGACAGGGAGAGGGAGAGACAGGGAGAGGGAGAGACCTGAAAAGGGAGAGACAGGGAAAGGGAGAGACAGGGAGAGGGAGAGGGAGAGACAGGGAGAGGGAGAGACAGGGAGAGGGAGAGACAGGGAAAGGGAGAGACAGGGAAAGGGAGAGATGGGGAAAGGGAGGGACAGGGAGAGGGAGGGACAGGGAGAGGGAGAGACCTGGAAAGGGAGAGACCTGGAAAGGGAGAGACCTGGAAAGGGAGAGACAGGGAGAGGGAGAGACAGGGGGAGGGAGAGGAGAAAGAGGGAAATGGACAGGGGGCGGGGGAGGGGGGGAGAGGGGCCATAGAGGGAGGGCGAAGAGACAGGGAAAGGGAGAGGAAAAGGAGAGACATGAGACAGGGACAGGGACAGGAGAGGAGCAGGAGACAGGGACAGGAGAGACGTGGCTAGTGCCATATCCTACACTAGTTGCACCTCGCACACATAGTTAAGTCTTGCTGCATAGCAGTGCCAGGCGTCCCACATGGTGGCTCCACCTGTAGTCGGTAGGTAGAGACACTCAGCTGCGTCTGTCTGCTGCTGGTGCTGCCCCCTGGTGGTGTGAACTGGCGGCCGCCCGCCCCGCCACCTGGTGTATGTGAGCGGTAACTGTGTGGCCACCCACTGCCAGGTGCCGCCACCTACCATGTTAGTTCCACCCGTCCAGATGTAGTGCGAGCTCCATTGGGCTGTGTGGAGAAATAACGTGTAATTTATACAATATTCTTACATTAGATTATATATACATATGTATATATACATATATGCCAAATGTAGTGCGAGCTCCATTGGGCTGTGTGGAGAAATAACGTGTAATTTATACAATATTCTTACATTAGATTATATCTACATATATATACATATATGCCAGATGTAGTGCGAGCTCCATTGGGCTGTGGGCAGGAGAAATAACTTGTAATTTATACAATATTCTTACATTAGAGAATTCTTTATTTGTTATTTGTTATTGTTATATGTTCGATCCACAGAAACAATTAGAAGTATAATGTACCCTCTATATGGGTCAGATTTTCAGAAAATGTACAATTGGCAGCTGTACACATTTAGTAAATTCTGCTAAATAAGGCTGCAATTTGGCCAATACTAGGTAAATTCAAGTATATTTGGCATTGCATTGATTCTAGCAATCTGTTTGGTTAGGTTGAACTGTATTTTGAACTTTATTTTTGTCTGAAATTTAGGTTATTTGAGAGGATTGGTGAATGTGAATTGTGCATTTTCTGAAAATCTGACCCATATGCCACCTGTTGGCAGTATTAAACATAGCTAAACATCAAAGCCCTCTAAGGTTAAGGCTATGGCAGGCCGCTGCCTACAGGACGAGTATAGAGTGTATTAAGGACATGTCTACATGATAACCGCAAACTTAGGCCAAATTCATAATATGAATTTAATATTAATATATTTATAAATAATGATAATGTAATTCGAGTAAATGTTAATGTCAGATTTAATGTCTACAGATACTATATGAATCTGGACTCCGGAAATTTCCTACTTGCTTAAATCATATATATATAAGAAGTGAGTGTAGGACAATGTTCTGCCCCCTGTGCTTTAAACCTAAGATAATTTCTAACCATAAAGCCTGCTAGCTGCATGTCCCCCATTATCACTCACCATTGTTGTACTGTCGGTAGGTGACCAGGAAGTCGTGTTCACTCTCTGTTTCTATGGCAACCAGATGGGCTTTGTCATGGTGACGTTGGCAGGCCTTCTCTGCGTCCACCCAGTGGTGGGTTCTGTTACTAAACAGGTAGCAGGACGACGCCTGGCGGACAAATCCAGCAGGACAGGACGAGTGCGCTGCAATTTAAAAATATTAAATTGTAATAAATGAGTCATAAATTAAATTTTAAAAACGGAGATTGATATAAAATGATCTGAGTATAAAACTTGTTAAACACATGAACTGCAACTGCCTGGTTCTTTTATTCTCTGAAAAACCACTGGAATGGGCCCGGGAAACCACTGGAACGGGGCCCGGGAAACCACTGGAACGGGGCCCGGGAAACCACTGGAACGGGGCCCGGGAAACCACTGGAACGGGGCCCGGGAAACCACTGGAACGGGGCCCGGGAAACCACTGGAACGGGGCCCGGGAAACCACTGGAACGGGGCCCGGGAAACCACTGGAACGGGGCCCGGGAAACCACTGGAACGGGGCCCGGGAAACCAATGGAACGGGGCCCGGGAAACCACTGATATGGATCTGGAAAGACCTGGAAAAGCCTTTAATTTCTTGTGGCCAAAAGTGCAGAGACTCTGTATTAGAAGAACTAGTTTGTCTTTACGTTCCTGTAGTAGCACGAGATTTGTTGATAAAAGAGAGACTGAGATGTTTGAAGGGAGAAAGTGGGAAAGAGGAGGCGGGGAGGGGGTGGGGGGTACAGGTAACATAGGTAATGTAGCAGAGATATAAGAGGGAGGTGGGGGGGAGATGGGCAAGGAGGAAGGATCGAGGGACAGAGAGGAGAAAGAGGAAGGAGAGACAGAGAGGGAGAGGGAGCAGAGAGAGGGAGAGGGAGGAGAGGAAGGGAGAGAGAAAGGAGAGACAGAGAGAGAGAGGGAGAGGAAGGGAGAGACAGAGAGAGGGAGGAGAGGAAGGGAGAGACAGAGAGAGGGAGGAGAGGAAGGGAGAGACCGAGAGAGGGAGGAGAGGAAGGGAGAGACAGTGAGAGGGAAGAGAGACAGAGAGAGGGAGGAGAGGAAGGGAGAGACCGAGAGAGGGAGGAGAGGAAGGGAGAGACAGTGAGAGGGAGGAGAGGAAGGGAGAGACAGTGAGAGGGAGGAGAGGAAGGGAGAGACAGAGAGGGAGAGGGAGCAGAGAGAGGGAGAGGGAGGAGAGGAAGGGAGAGAGAAAGGAGAGACAGAGAGAGAGAGGGAGAGGAAGGGAGAGACAGAGAGAGGGAGGAGAGGAAGGGAGAGACAGAGAGAGGGAGGAGAGGAAGGGAGAGACCGAGAGAGGGAGGAGAGGAAGGGAGAGACAGTGAGAGGGAAGAGAGACAGAGAGAGGGAGGAGAGGAAGGGAGAGACCGAGAGAGGGAGGAGAGGAAGGGAGAGACAGTGAGAGGGAGGAGAGGAAGGGAGAGACAGTGAGAGGGAGGAGAGGAAGGGAGAGACAGAGGGAGAGGGAGAGACAGAGAGAGGGAGGAGAGGAAGGGAGAGGGGAGAGAGGAAGGGAGAGACAGTGAGAGGGAGAGGGAGGGAGGAAGGGAGAGACAGTGAGAGGGAGGAAAGGAAGGGAGAGACTGAGAGGGAGAGGGAGGGAGGAAGGGAGAGACAGTGAGAGGGAGGAGAGACAGAGAGAGGGAGGAGAGACAGAGAGAGGGAGGAGAGGAAGGGAGAGGGAGGAGAGGAAGGGAGAGACAGAGAGGGAGAGAGAGGAGTGCTGATACAATTTCAATTCAATTTAAAAAAATGTTTATTTATACCTAAGGGTGTCATACAACTAGGAGCCGACTGCTATTAAGATTAATTTTAAATTAATTATAATTAATTACACAAAAGTCTATTACTATAAAGGGTTGGTTACAAGTAATAAATGGATAAGAAGATAAGGTAAGATAATCTTATAGTTGATATTTAAGTATATTATAGTATAACTAGTACATTTCCACACATTTCAATGTTCACAAGTTGGCTTGCTGTAGTTAAAAAAAAAAAAAAGAAAAAAAAAAAGTGTAATGAGTGGAGATGATGGATGGGGGCGCCACCCTCACAGGGGGCCGCCATATTGGTGACCTTCACTTGACCTTGTGGGATCTGACTCTAGATTGATGATGACGTATTGTATCGCCATGATAACACACGACGTTACATGACGTTACCCTATACCCACACATCCTCAGCCCTCCCAGCCTGCTCTATGACGTTACCCTATACCCACACACCCTCAGCCCTCCCAGCCTGCTCCCCTGCTCCCCTAGAGTTCAGGGTAAGTCTGGGTTACTGCCGCATGTGGGTTCTACATGTCGTAATCTGTGGTGCTGTATGGAACATGGTAGGGCCTGTCTAGGCCCAAAGATGAGCGAGTCCCTTCAAATGAAGGGAAAGCCTCTCACCGCAAACCGCCATTATAATTCCATTAAGACCGCAAAATGTCATTATATTCTCATTAGAACGACTAGTCCTAGGTCAGAAAACCGATTAGCGAAGTAGGCGTCTAATCACTGACAAATGGTTCTTATCTGATTGAGGGTTTGGGCCTGGACTGGAACGTAGGAAGGGATGGGGGGGGGGGGGGGCAGGGAGGGAGGGAGGGAGGGTGTCATTTTCTAGCCACATTTTGAGGCTCAGCTGTGGCCTGTAAAGTTGTGATAAAAGTTATTTGATAAACTAAAGCAGTTTTATAATAATGATGATGATAACACGTGAATACATGTAGCGGGATGTAAATAGAACCGTACAGTGGGTGAAGTCGGCTGAAAATGTACAATTCAGCTTCACAAATTCCCTGAAATAACCCGAGTTTCAGCCTAAAATAAAGTTCAAAATACAGTTCAACTTGACCAAATCGATTGCTAGAATCAATATATTCGAATATATTCGAATTTACTTAGTATTGACTAAATTGCAGCCTAATTTAGCCGAATTTACTAAATGTGTAGAGATGCCAATTGTACATTTT
>CALNXF010000035.1:35000-38163 GCA_942159475.1 Sthenelais limicola | reverse complement strand
TGCATAGTGTTGCCCTGCATAGTGCTGCCCTGCATAGTGCTGCCCTGCATAGTGCGAATATTTATCATCGTTTCTGATAAATTGCCAAGAAAAACTGTACTAAGATGGTAATTACAAGAGTAAAGGCCAATTAATTTCTCAGTGAAAAAACAAAATCTCACAAGAAAACAAACTTTTTCACTGCAAAGTTAATGAAAGCCATAGACATAGACATAATGACAATACGTGTCCCAGACGGACAAATATTATTATTATTAGCCTAGTGTTAAAAGTATCTGTATGAAGTCCTGTTGTTTGGCCATGATTGGTGCGAGTGAAAAGTTCATTGATCAATTTTGAATTAATCCAAGACAATCTACTGCGCTTACTTGGTGCATATTACCCACTTCATACCCTACACCGTGGATAGTATTTGTTGTTACTATCATTATTCATCTCTACCTGTTATTGTATCTTCATCAACTGCCAGTAGAAGGCATAGATACTACTGCTAAGATCTACTACTGTAGCCCTGTGTGTAGCCGACCACACCCTCACACACACACACACCCTCACACACACACACCCTCACACACACACACCCTCACACACACCCTCACACACACATACACACACCCTCACACACACTCCCTCACACATACACACCCTCACACACATCACACACACATCACACACACACCCTCACACACACACCCTCACACACACACCCTCACACACACACCCACACACCCTCACACACACCCCCACAGACCCTCACACACCCACAGACCCTCACACACACACCCTCACACACACCCTCACACACACACACACCCTCACACACACCCTCACACACCCTCACACACACCCACAGACCCTCACACACCCACACACCCTCACACATACACCATGAGGTGCTGATGAGTTACTCACACTAATGGCAACACATCCCCAGGAACAGTACGTCACACACAGAGTGCAACATTTTAGTGAAGTTAAAACCAATGAGTTGATTATATTTGGGAAGTGTATTTCTGTCTCGCGATGTGGGTGTAGTCTCCTGGCTGAGATGCAGCGGTACAGTGGTACCATGACTGTATTTACTGTCTAAAGGAAATATAAAAAAAGATCAGAACCATGTAGGGAGGAGCTCACCACCTCTCTACTGGGCAATTAGAGCCTTTGTTTATGGTCCTCACTGGGCTCTAAGCCTGGCGAAAGCCGAGACTAGTCCCGTCAGGCTTAGAGCTAAGTGAGGACCATAAACAAAGGCCCTAATGGCTTTAGTCCCCGTTGGGTGGTTCATGGGCTTACCAGCAGTTCTCTAAGCATAGAGGGCCAGTCCAGTGGCCACTACCGGTCCTGCTGGCCACTCTGTGCGTCTATAACGGGCCACCTCAGACCAACCAACGGGGACTAAATCTACAGAACCATGTAGGGAGGAGCTCACCACCCCTCTACACCTACAGAACCATGTAGGGAGAGGCTCACCACCCCTCTACACCTACACAACCATGTAGGGAGGAGCTCACCACCCCTCTACACCTACACAACCACGTAGGGAGGGGCTCACCACCCCTCTACACCTACACAACCATGTAGGGAGGACCTCACCACCCTCTACACCTACAGAACCATGTAGGGAGGAGCTCACCACCCTCTACATCTACACAACCATGTAGGGAGGAGCTCACCACCCCTCTACACCTACACAACCATGTAGGGAGGACCTCACCACCCTCTACACCTACACAACCATGTAGGGAGGAGCTCACCACCCCTCTACACCTACACAACCATGTAGGGAGGGGCTCACCACCCCTCTACACCTACACAACCATGTAGGGAGGACCTCACCACCCTCTACACCTACACAACCATGTAGGGAGGAGCTCACCACCCTCTACATCTACACAACCATGTAGGGAGGAGCTCACCACCCCTCTACACCTACACAACCATGTAGGGAGGACCTCACCACCCTCTACACCTACAGAACCATGTAGGGAGGAGCTCACCACCCTCTACACCTACAGAACCATGTAGGGAGAGGCTCACCACCCTCTACATCTACAGAACCATGTAGGGAGGAGCTCACCACCCTCTACATCTACACAACCATGTAGGGAGGGGCTCACCACCCTCTACACCTACAAAACCATGTAGGGAGAGGCTCACCACCCTCTACACCTACACAACCATGTAGGGAGGGGCTCACCACCCTCTACACCTACAGGACCATGTAGGGAGGAGCTCACCACCCTTCAACACCTACAGAACCATGTAGGGAGGGGCTCACCACCCTCTACACCTACAGAACCATGTAGGGAGGAGCTCACCACCCATCTACACCTACAGAATCATGTAGGGAGGAGCTCACCACCCCTCTACACCTACACAACCATGTAGGGAGGAGCTCACCACCCCTCTACACCTACAGAAACATGTAGGGAAGAGCTTGCCATATGGGTATAACAATAATACATATTTTGCAAGCAGTCATGACCCTGACATAAGTCTCCCCATGATTCCCTCTGCCTACACCCCTTCTTTAAGAACCCTTTCCCTGAGCCCTGCCCACACCATCAGCCCATTACTGATCCCTCGTGCCTGATCTCCCCTACCTCTCCCCCCACCCACTGCCCAGCCCCCCCCCCCTCCCCCCCCGCACACTGCCCAGCCCCCCATCCCCACCCCTACCCGGCCCCCCTCCCCCACCCTCCCCCCCCTCCCCCCACACACTGCCCAGCCCCCCTACCCCCCCCCCCCCCCCACCCGGCCCCCCTACCCCCCTACCCCACCCCCACCCTGCCCCCCTCCCCCCGCACACTGCCCCCCCCCCCCTGCCCCCCTCCCCCCCTGCCCCCCTACCCCCTCCCCCACACACAGACCCTGATCCCAGCCCACATTAAACCACTAAGCCTCTAAGGAGGAGGGATGGTTCTCCAGGGTTTGACCCACTTTCCTTATCCCAGGAGATCAGCAAAGCATCAAGTGCTACTTTAAAGAGGAAGCAGGAGGACGGGGGAGGGTGCGGGAGGGCGGGGAAAGCATTTTAGGAAATCATGAATAATATACAAATTCTTGATTTTATATCTTTTGCTATGCATGTAGAGGGGTGGTGAGCTCCTCCCTACGTGGCTTTGAATGTACAGAGATACCAAGACAAGGCAGTCCTGGTAGC
>CALNXF010000035.1:0-30000 GCA_942159475.1 Sthenelais limicola | reverse complement strand
AATACGCACTCCAGATACGTTCATGATAAACCAAGGAAAGTAATTTTCTCATGGCAACTTCTTCCTCTATGGAGGGCAAGATTCCCTACATGAATGGTCAATCGTGGGTGGGAATTATTATTGAATGAAGGGACAAAGTCTTGAATTGCCACCAACAATTGCTTCTTTAGCTTCAGCCCGGGGCCAGACAGTGGTTGAGTGGAGAGTGAGTAAACATCATGTAGAGCTGTATGGGTTATACAGTGTATACACTAGAGTGAGTAAACATCATGTAGAGCTGTATGGGTTATACAGTGTATACACTAGAGTGAGTAAACATCGTGTAGAGCTGTATGGGTTATACAGTGTATACACTAGGGTGAGTAAACATCAGGTAGAGCTGTATGGGTTATACAGTGTATACACTAGAGTGAGTAAACATCGTGTAGAGCTGTATGGGTTATACAGTGTATACACTAGAGTGAGTAAACATCATGTAGAGCTGTATGGGTTATACAGTGTATACACTAGAGTGAGTAAACATCATGTAGAGCTGTATGGGTTATAGAGTGTATACACTAGAGTGAGTAAACATCGTGTAGAGCTGTATGGGTTATACAGTGTATACACTAGAGTGAGTAAACATCATGTAGAGCTGTATGGGTTATACAGTGTATACACTAGAGTGAGTAAACATCATGTAGAGCTGTATGGGTTATACAGTGTATACACTAGAGTGAGTAAACATCATGTAGAGCTGTATGGGTTATACAGTGTATACACTAGAGTGAGTAAACATCATGTAGAGCTGTATGGGTTATACAGTGTATACACTAGGGTGAGTAAACATCAGGTAGAGCTGTATGGGTTATACAGTGTATACACTAGAGTGAGTAAACATCATGTAGAGCTGTATGGGTTATACAGTGTATACACTAGAGTGAGTAAACATCATGTAGAGCTGTATGGGTTATACAGTGTATACACTAGAGTGAGTAACCATCTTGTAGAGCTGTATGGGTTATACAGTGTATACACTAGAGTGAGTAACCATCTTGTAGAGCTGTATGGGTTATACAGTGTATACACTAGAGTGAGTAAACATCATGTAGAGCTGTATGGGTTATAGAGTGTATACACTAGAGTGAGTAAACATCATGTAGAGCTGTATGGGTTATACAGTGTATACACTAGAGTGAGTAACCATCGTGTAGAGCTGTATGGGTTATACAGTGTATACACTAGAGTGAGTAAACATCATGTAGAGCTGTATGGGTTATACACTATTGTCTACGCATTGTCTTATAGACTCAGGGCTTTACTCATTAACCCTTCCATATCAGGGCTTTACTCATTAACCCTTCCATATCAGGGCTTTACTCATTAACCCTTCCATATCAGGGCTTTACTCATTAACCCTTCCATATCAGGGCTTTACTCATTAACCCTTCCATATCAGGGCTTTACTCATTAACCCTTCCCTATCAGGGCTTTACTCATTAACCCTTCCATATCAGGGCTTTACACATTAACCCTTCCATATCAGGGCTTTACTCATTAACCCTTCCATATCAGGGCTTTACACATTAACCCTTCCATATCAGGGCTTTACTCATTAACCCTTCCATATCAGGGCTTTACTCATTAACCCTTCCATATCAGGACGGCTGCTTGCACTGGTAGATGCACTGAAGTGGGTTAACAGTAAATACTTCTAACTTGTGGAGATCATGATGATGAGTGGCACTGGTCTAACGTCTAGGCATTTATCATATGTACATTTCACCTGAGGGGTGGGATACGTGGGTGTAATAAATATAGTCTTATTGTATGTGTGTAATACACATAGAGTAACACTATATTATATATGTGCATCTTACCTGAGGGGCGGGATATGTGGGTGTAATGAATATAGTCTTATTGTATGTGTGTAATACACATAGAGTAACACTATATTATATATGTGCATCTTACCTGAGGGGTGGGATACATGGGTGTAATAAATATAGTCTTATTGTATGTGTGTAATACACATAGAGTAACACTATATTATATATGTACGTTTCACCTGAGAGGTGGGATACGTTGGTGTAATAAATATAGTGTTATTGTATGTGTGTAATACACATACAATAACACTATATTATATATGTGCATTTTACCTGAGGGGTGGGATACATGGGTGTAATAAATATAGTCTTATTGTATGTGTGTAATGCACATAGAATAACACTATATTATATATGTACATTTCACCTGAGAGGTGGGATACATGGGTGTAATAAATATAGTCTTATTGTATGTGTGTAATGCACATACAATAACACTATATTATATATGTGCATTTTACCTGAGGGGTGGGATACATGGGTGTAATAAATATAGTCTTATTGTATGTGTGTAATACATATTCTAATGTGTTCCTCTTTGAGAAACTTCACGACGATTAAAAAAAAAATGAAGATTTATATCTTAATATTCATCTATGCTAGGGGCATATAATAAATAGTGAATGGAACTCAGTGCTAGTAATTGAATACTTATTGAACTCAATCACTAAGCAATCTCTGGTCCAATACCTACACAATTACTTGCACCTCGTTGTGTTCTCATTATTTACTCTAGGAAACACTTTGCAGACTTAACTCTGGGCCTGAACCAGCCCTGGCTGGAGGGGAAACACATTACAGACTTAACTCTGGGCCTGAACCAGCCCTGGCTGGAGGGGAAACACATTACAGACTTAACTCTGGGCCTGAACCAGCCCTGGCTGGAGGGGGAACACATTACAGACTTAACTCTGGGCCTGAACCAGCCCTGGCTGGAGGGGAAACACATTACAGACTTAACTCTGGGCCTGAACCAGCCCTGGCTGGAGGGGAAACACATTACAGACTTAACTCTGGGCCTGAACCAGCCCTGGCTGGAGGGGAAACACATTACAGACTTAACTCTGGGCCTGAACCAGCCCTGGCTGGAGGGGAAACACATTACATACATTCACTACTTATAGAATAAACATCGCCTACTGCAAGTATGGCAATAGGGGAGTGTGCATGTCTCACTGCGCATGTCTGTTACAGTGCACCCTGGGATGGATTTTGTTGAAATCTGACTCGTCTGAAATCTGATCTGACAAATATGTGGCACCATATTTATCGAAAATTGCGAGAATATTTTCACCAATATTATGCCTTGTATAAATGATCCATGAAAACCAAATGCATGATGGGAAAGATGGGATCTTGTGATATGGAAACATGTATGAAACATGGATATTGACATTAAAGCATTAATAAATAGCCCATGCAGAACATGGCATGTTTTTTATAGTTTTTACACTGTACCATTAGTCCCATAATTCCATGTGAATCAAGAATCAAAATAGCGGCTATGCAAAATCCCCTATTGTTTTTGGTGGGACTTTATTTCAACTAGAACTTAAAAATATGTGTTGCTAAGGTAGTAAGTGAATTCTAGTATATAAGCCCATGAAGTCATTGCAACATCTATTACCTCTTTATTGAAATCTCTAAATAGTTTAGAGATATCAACAAAACATTGATTGATATCACTAAATAATTCAGAGATATCTCTGAATAATTCATTAAAATAATTATTCAGAGTTATCTGTAAAGGATTTACAGATCCCTTTAAATGTTTTATAGATATTACTACTAAATAATTCTGGGATATCGTTCATGAAATCCATCCATCCATGAAATATAAAGCTAGAGCGATTTCTACAAAAAGATGTAGAAAAGAAGTTTTTTTTTATATTGCATGTTCTCGGAATTTGTTGTTTTACAAACCAGTTTTTTTATCTGTAGAGGTCTGTCCCCCCCCCCCCTCTCTGGATGTCGTCGTATGTGGTTTGTGAAGGTATTTGGGGTGAAAATGTGATTTTGAAGCCTTTTTTAAATTGTGATCTCCACACTCTATTTATAGCCTGGGAAAGCCCCTGTGAGATACTATATCATTCCCCACAACCTACGTCCTGGGGGACCTATGTACCTGCAGAGGAGTGGGACAGTGAGGAAGAGGGTGTAGGGATAGGAGAGGGGGAGGGGAGGGGGAGGTACATTCAATATATCAGCTTTACTGCCTGCAGTACCTCCACCTTTAGTCCTTTATGTTGGATCTAATATATTTTAGCTATTATAAGATAAGATAAGATAAGATACAACTTTATTCATCAAGATTCACAATGTACATCTAAAGGAATTGACAATGCAAATTGATTACAAAAACAGATAGAACGGGTACGTCGACATCTAGATAACATCCAGCTCTCCCAGCCGCTACTATAACTAAGGGATAACCCTAACCCATAATTATGGTTTCTGTATATTCATACTTTTGTACTTTAGAGGGGAGGGGGGGGGGGATCAGAGATGGGGTTGGGAGAAAAAAACAGGTCTGAGGACGGGTACTTTGCTAGTTCAATATAAAACTAGCCTTCAATATACCTTCAATTCCCTGTTTGATGCCACAACACCATGTATTGATGTCCGCCATTGATGGAGGTTTGTGTAATTTGGCTGGAAAGGGTTAAACCTGTGCCTGTCATGTGACCAGGCCACCACTAGCGCCCTCTCCCGGTGACCCCCACACTAGAGGTCAGCCAAGGTCACTGGAGGCCATTTGTTTACATGTGGTTACCATGGTAACAAAGCCCTTAGTAACACGCCAGGCTCTCGTCCAATAGGAATACGTAATCCTCTTAAGGAGCTTTCCGCTTCCTGTTCACCATGACTCAGCACATTTTCTGCTTCAGGATCCTCTTACTTTTCATCTTCTTTATAATTTTTATTACTTTTCTATCTTTTTTTCATGGGCGCCTTTGCTCCCGAGGCGTCCATCTTTACGTGTGGAGGAGGAGGAGGCGGGGAGGGTTGTATACCAGGCCGCCATTGTGGCCTTCACACTGGCTATAGTTCTGAGGACAGAGCATAGCGCGGTGTCGCATTAAGACATTAGACAATAAGACCATTAGACAGGGCAGAACAACCATAGGCAGAGACTAAACACATTAACCACCCCCCACACAGTGTATGGGTTGGTACAGTATAAGGCTATAACAACCATAGGCAGAGACTAAACACATTAACCACCCCCACACAGTGTATGGTTGGTACAGTATAAGGCTATAACAACCATAGGCAGAGACTAAACACATTAACCACCCCCACACAGTGTATGGGTTGGTACAGTATAAGGCTATAACAACCATAGGCAGAGACTAAACACATTAACCACCCCCACACAGTGTATGGGTTGGTACAGTATAAGGCTATAACAACCATAGGCAGAGACTAAACACATTAACCCCCCCCACACAGTGTATGGGTGGTACAGTATAAGGCTATAACAACCATAGGCAGAGACTAAACACATTAACCCCCCCCACAAAGTGTATGGGTTGGTACAGTATAAGGCTATAACAACCATAGGCAGAGACTAAACACATTAACCCCCCCCCACACAGTGTATGGGTTGGTACAGTATAAGGCTATAACAACCATAGGCAGAGACTAAACACATTAACCACCCCCACACAGTGTATGGTTGGTACAGTATAAGGCTATAACAACCATAGGCAGAGACTAAACACATTAACCCCCCCCCACACAGTGTATGGGTTGGTACAGTATAAGGCTATAACAACCATAGGCAGAGACTAAACACATTAACCCCCCCACACAGTGTATGGGTTGGTACAGTATAAGGCTATAACAACCATAGGCAGAGACTAAACACATTAACCCCCCCCACACAGTGTATGGGTTGGTACAGTATAAGGCTATAACAACCATAGGCAGAGACTAAACACATTAACCCCCCCCCCCCACACAGTGTATGGGGTGGTACAGTATAAGGCTATAACAACCATAGGCAGAGACTAAACACATTAACCACCCCCACACAGTGTATGGGTTGGTACAGTATAAGGCTATAACAACCATAGGCAGAGACTAAACACATTAACCCCCCCCACACAGTGTATGGGGTGGTACAGTATAAGGCTATAACAACCATAGGCAGAGACTAAACACATTAACCCCCCCCCCACACAGTGTATGGTTGGTACAGTATAAGGCTATAACAACCATAGGCAGAGACTAAACACATTAACCCCCCCCACACAGTGTATGGGTTGGTACAGTATAAGGCTATAACAACCATAGGCAGAGACTAAACACATTAACCCCCCCCACACAGTGTATGGGTTGGTACAGTATAAGGCTATAACAACCATAGGCAGAGACTAAACACATTAACCCCCCCCACACAGTGTATGGGTTGGTACAGTATAAGGCTATAACAACCATAGGCAGAGACTAAACACATTAACCACCCCCACACAGTGTATGGTTGGTACAGTATAAGGCTATAACAACCATAGGCAGAGACTAAACACATTAACCACCCCCACACAGTGTATGGGTTGGTACAGTATAAGGCTATAACAACCATAGGCAGAGACTAAACACATTAACCCCCCCCACACAGTGTATGGGTGGTACAGTATAAGGCTATAACAACCATAGGCAGAGACTAAACACATTAACCCCCCCCACACAGTGTATGGGTGGTACAGTATAAGGCTATAACAACCATAGGCAGAGACTAAACACATTAACCACCCCCACACAGTGTATGGGTTGGTACAGTATAAGGCTATAACAACCATAGGCAGAGACTAAACACATTAACCCCCCCCACACAGTGTATGGGTTGGTACAGTATAAGGCTATAACAACCATAGGCAGAGACTAAACACATTAACCCCCCCACACAGTGTATGGGTTGGTACAGTATAAGGCTATAACAACCATAGGCAGAGACTAAACACATTAACCACCCCCCACACAGTGTATGGGTTGGTACAGTATAAGGCTATAACAACCATAGGCAGAGACTAAACACATTAACCCCCCCCCACACAGTGTATGGGTTGGTACAGTATAAGGCTATAACAACCATAGGCAGAGACTAAACACATTAACCCCCCCACACAGTGTATGGGTTGGTACAGTATAAGGCTATAACAACCATAGGCAGAGACTAAACACATTAACCACCCCCACACAGTGTATGGGTGGTACAGTATAAGGCTATAACAACCATAGGCAGAGACTAAACACATTAACCCCCCCCCACACAGTGTATGGGTTGGTACAGTATAAGGCTATAACAACCATAGGCAGAGACTAAACACATTAACCCCCCCCACACAGTGTATGGGTTGGTACAGTATAAGGCTATAACAACCATAGGCAGAGACTAAACACATTAACCACCCCCACACAGTGTATGGGTTGGTACAGTATAAGGCTATAACAACCATAGGCAGAGACTAAACACATTAACCCCCCCCCACACAGTGTATGGGTTGGTACAGTATAAGGCTATAACAACCATAGGCAGAGACTAAACACATTAACCCCCCCCACACAGTGTATGGGTGGTACAGTATAAGGCTATAACAACCATAGGCAGAGACTAAACACATTAACCCCCCCCACACAGTGTATGGGTGGTACAGTATAAGGCTATAACAACCATAGGCAGAGACTAAACACATTAACCACCCCCACACAGTGTATGGGTGGTACAGTATAAGGCTATAACAACCATAGGCAGAGACTAAACACATTAACCCCCCCCACACAGTGTATGGGTTGGTACAGTATAAGGCTATAACAACCATAGGCAGAGACTAAACACATTAACCCCCCTACACAGTGTATGGGTTGGTACAGTATAAGGCTATAACAACCATAGGCAGGGACTAAACACATTAACCCCCCCCCCCCCACACAGTGTATGGGTTGGTACAGTATAAGGCTATAACAACCATAGGCAGAGACTAAACACATTAACCCCCCCCCCCCCCCCCACAGTGTATGGGTTGGTACAGTATAAGGCTATAACAACCATAGGCAGAGACTAAACACATTAACCCCCCCACACACAGTGTATGGGTTGGTACAGTATAAGGCTATAACAACCATAGGCAGAGACTAAACACATTAACCCCCCCCCACACAGTGTATGGGTGGTACAGTATAAGGCTATAACAACCATAGGCAGAGACTAAACACATTAACCACCCCCACACAGTGTATGGGTTGGTACAGTATAAGGCTATAACAACCATAGGCAGAGACTAAACACATTAACCCCCCCCACACAGTGTATGGGTGGTACAGTATAAGGCTATAACAACCATAGGCAGAGACTAAACACATTAACCCCCCCACACAGTGTATGGGTTGGTACAGTATAAGGCTATAACAACCATAGGCAGAGACTAAACACATTAACCACCCCCACACAGTGTATGGGTTGGTACAGTATAAGGCTATAACAACCATAGGCAGAGACTAAACACATTAACCACCCCCCACACAGTGTATGGGTTGGTACAGTATAAGGCTATAACAACCATAGGCAGAGACTAAACACATTAACCCCCCCCCACACAGTGTATGGGGTGGTACAGTATAAGGCTATAACAACCATAGGCAGAGACTAAACACATTAACCCCCCCCCCACACAGTGTATGGGTTGGTACAGTATAAGGCTATAACAACCATAGGCAGAGACTAAACACATTAACCCCCCCCCCACACAGTGTATGGTTGGTACAGTATAAGGCTATAACAACCATAGGCAGAGACTAAACACATTAACCCCCCCCACACAGTGTATGGGTTGGTACAGTATAAGGCTATAACAACCATAGGCAGAGACTAAACACATTAACCCCCCCCACACAGTGTATGGGTTGGTACAGTATAAGGCTATAACAACCATAGGCAGAGACTAAACACATTAACCCCCCCCACACAGTGTATGGGTTGGTACAGTATAAGGCTATAACAACCATAGGCAGAGACTAAACACATTAACCACCCCCACACAGTGTATGGTTGGTACAGTATAAGGCTATAACAACCATAGGCAGAGACTAAACACATTAACCCCCCCCACACACAGTGTATGGGTTGGTACAGTATAAGGCTATAACAACCATAGGCAGAGACTAAACACATTAACCCCCCCCCACACAGTGTATGGGTTGGTACAGTATAAGGCTATAACAACCATAGGCAGAGACTAAACACATTAACCCCCCCACACAGTGTATGGGTTGGTACAGTATAAGGCTATAACAACCATAGGCAGAGACTAAACACATTAACCACCCCCACACAGTGTATGGGTTGGTACAGTATAAGGCTATAACAACCATAGGCAGAGACTAAACACATTAACCCCCCCACACAGTGTATGGGTTGGTACAGTATAAGGCTATAACAACCATAGGCAGAGACTAAACACATTAACCACCCCCACACAGTGTATGGGTTGGTACAGTATAAGGCTATAACAACCATAGGCAGAGACTAAACACATTAACCACCCCCACACAGTGTATGGGTGGTACAGTATAAGGCTATAACAACCATAGGCAGAGACTAAACACATTAACCACCCCCCACACAGTGTATGGGTGGTACAGTATAAGGCTATAACAACCATAGGCAGAGACTAAACACATTAACCACCCCCACACAGTGTATGGTTGGTACAGTATAAGGCTATAACAACCATAGGCAGAGACTAAACACATTAACCCCCCCACACAGTGTATGGGTTGGTACAGTATAAGGCTATAACAACCATAGGCAGAGACTAAACACATTAACCACCCCCACACAGTGTATGGGTTGGTACAGTATAAGGCTATAACAACCATAGGCAGAGACTAAACACATTAACCCCCCCCCCCCACACAGTGTATGGGTTGGTACAGTATAAGGCTATAACAACCATAGGCAGAGACTAAACACATTAACCACCCCCACACAGTGTATGGGGTGGTACAGTATAAGGCTATAACAACCATAGGCAGAGACTAAACACATTAACCACCCCCACACAGTGTATGGGTTGGTACAGTATAAGGCTATAACAACCATAGGCAGAGACTAAACACATTAACCCCCCCACACACAGTGTATGGGTTGGTACAGTATAAGGCTATAACAACCATAGGCAGAGACTAAACACATTAACCCCCCCCACACAGTGTATGGGTTGGTACAGTATAAGGCTATAACAACCATAGGCAGAGACTAAACACATTAACCCCCCCCCCCACACAGTGTATGGGTTGGTACAGTATAAGGCTATAACAACCATAGGCAGAGACTAAACACATTAACCACCCCCACACATTGTATGGGTTGGTACAGTATAAGGCTATAACAACCATAGGCAGAGACTAAACACATTAACCACCCCCACACAGTGTATGGGTTGGTACAGTATAAGGCTATAACAACCATAGGCAGAGACTAAACACATTAACCACCCCCACACAGTGTATGGGTTGGTACAGTATAAGGCTATAACAACCATAGGCAGAGACTAAACACATTAACCACCCCCACACAGTGTATGGGTGGTACAGTATAAGGCTATAACAACCATAGGCAGAGACTAAACACATTAACCCCCCCCACACAGTGTATGGGTTGGTACAGTATAAGGCTATAACAACCATAGGCAGAGACTAAACACATTAACCCCCCCCCCCCCACACAGTGTATGGGGTGGTACAGTATAAGGCTATAACAACCATAGGCAGAGACTAAACACATTAACCCCCCCACACAGTGTATGGGTTGGTACAGTATAAGGCTATAACAACCATAGGCAGAGACTAAACACATTAACCCCCCCCCACAGTGTATGGGTTGGTACAGTATAAGGCTATAACAACCATAGGCAGAGACTAAACACATTAACCCCCCCCCCCCACACAGTGTATGGGTTGGTACAGTATAAGGCTATAACAACCATAGGCAGAGACTAAACACATTAACCCCCCCCCCCACACAGTGTATGGGTTGGTACAGTATAAGGCTATAACAACCATAGGCAGAGACTAAACACATTAACCCCCCCCACACAGTGTATGGGGTGGTACAGTATAAGGCTATAACAACCATAGGCAGAGACTAAACACATTAACCCCCCCCCCACACAGTGTATGGGTGGTACAGTATAAGGCTATAACAACCATAGGCAGAGACTAAACACATTAACCCCCCCCCACACAGTGTATGGGTTGGTACAGTATAAGGCTATAACAACCATAGGCAGAGACTAAACACATTAACCCCCCCCACACAGTGTATGGGTTGGTACAGTATAAGGCTATAACAACCATAGGCAGAGACTAAACACATTAACCACCCCCACACAGTGTATGGGTTGGTACAGTATAAGGCTATAACAACCATAGGCAGAGACTAAACACATTAACCCCCCCCCCACACACACAGTGTATGGGTGGTACAGTATAAGGCTATAACAACCATAGGCAGAGACTAAACACATTAACCACCCCCACACAGTGTATGGGTGGTACAGTATAAGGCTATAACAACCATAGGCAGAGACTAAACACATTAACCACCCCCCACACAGTGTATGGGTTGGTACAGTATAAGGCTATAACAACCATAGGCAGAGACTAAACACATTAACCACCCCCACACAGTGTATGGGTTGGTACAATATAAGGCTATAACAACCATAGGCAGAGACTAAACACATTAACCCCCCCCCCCCCCCACACAGTGTATGGGTTGGTACAGTATAAGGCTATAACAACCATAGGCAGAGACTAAACACATTAACCCCCCCCCCCCACAGTGTATGGGTTGGTACAGTATAAGGCTATAACAACCATAGGCAGAGACTAAACACATTAACCCCCCCCCACACAGTGTATGGGTTGGTACAGTATAAGGCTATAACAACCATAGGCAGAGACTAAACACATTAACCCCCCCCACACAGTGTATGGGTTGGTACAGTATAAGGCTATAACAACCATAGGCAGAGACTAAACACATTAACCACCCCCACACAGTGGACCTATAGTAGGTAGGCCACAGGTGCAATATAAGACTGGGGAATATATTGTACACAAACCTTACACTCTGATCTCCAGCTCTGGGTTAGAACAAGGATATGACTGAAAGTAAAAAATATAAAAAATATTGTAAATCTAAATTATTATTGTCATATTGACCTCAATCTCTAGATGAAAGGGACAGCGTGAACAGGGATTGTGATTTATCTCTAGTGGTGTATAACAGCTGCAGGCTGGTGTTGTTTATATAGTGTAACCTATAACCTGTATATCCTGTATATCCTGTATTATTGCTCATCCACTCTATAGTGACAGGGAGGAATGGTGGTCACACACGTGACCTAGTTCTGTTCCTGGGAAATGTTTATTATCTCTGTTAGAGCTGAAATTAGAACACAGTCCCATAATGCTTCATTCTGAAACCAATGATCGTCCCAACAGTAATGAACTCTTCCCTCAGATACCCTCCGCCCATGCCCCGCCTGCTGTTCCATCTCACAATCCCACTCCCTCCCCAGCATAATTATATAAATGTATGCCAACATGTGTTGGAGATGGTATATCGGTGGATCTCAATCTATCCCAGCATGCACATGTACAGTGGCATATACAAATCCCCTATTGTGTATCCCAGCATGCACTGTAACAGACATGCACAGTGGCATGTACAAATCCCCTATTGTGTATCCCAGCATGCACTGTAACAGACATGCGCAGTGGCATGTACAATTCTCCTATTGTGTATCCCAGCAAGCACTGTACCAGACATGCGCAGTGGCATGTAGAAATCCCCTATTGTGTATCCCAGGATGCACTGTAACAGACATGCGCAGTGGCATGTACAATTCTCCTATTGTGTATCCCAGCAAGCACTGTACCAGACATGCACAGTGGCATGTACAAATCCCCTATTGTGTATCCCAGCATGCACTGTAACAGACATGCGCAGTGGCATGTACAATTCTCCTATTGTGTATCCCAGCAAGCACTGTACCAGACATGCGCAGTGGCATGTAGAAATCCCCTATTGTGTATCCCAGGATGCACTGTAACAGACATGCGCAGTGGCATGTACAAATCCCCTATTGTGTATCCCAGCATGCACTGTAACAGACATGCGCAGTGGCATATACAAATCCCCTATTGTGTATCCCAGCATGCACTCATACAGACATGCGCAGTGGCATATACAAATCCCCTATTGTGTATCCCAGCATGCACTGTAACAGACATGCGCAGTGGCATATACAAATCCCCTATTGTGTATCCCAGCATGCCCTGTAACAGACATGCGCAGTGGCATATACAAATCCCCTATTGTGTATCCCAGCATGCACTGTAACAGACATGCGCAGTGGCATATACAAGTCCCCTATTGTGTATCCCAGCATGCACTGTAACAGACATGCGCAGTGGCATGTACAAATCCCCTATTGAGTATCCCAACATGCACTGTAACAGATATGCGCAGTGGTACATACAAGTCCCCTATTGAGTATCCTAACATGCACTGTAACAGACATGCGCAGTGGCACATACAAGTCCCCTATTGTGTATCCCAACATGCACTGTAACAGACATGCGCAGTGGCATGTACAAGTCCCCTATTGTGTATCCCAGCATGCACTGTAACAGACATGCGCAGTGGCATGTACAAATCCCCTATTAAACCTCAGGCTCATCCGTCCATTCCACCAATCAAACCGGAAGTGAATGACCGTGTGACGTCATGTACAAATCACGTGATGTAGTAGCGTTGCTCTCTAGACCATGATTGGGTTGGCAGCCTGCCAGAACGTGAGCTATTTATAGCCCATACACATTTACAGGATAACTTCATTTAATCAAGGATAAGGAAAAAACGCATAATTGTTCACGCAGCTATATTTCATGTGTTGTTATTTATATAATTACAATTGTCACGTGACACCAAGACAAGTCTGTTGTCGTTTGTCTCATATTTCCGTCAAATGGTTGTTTTTGTCATTAAGGGATTTTAAGGTCTTCATGTCGGTGTGTCAGGCGGAGAAAGTGTTTGTCGTTCTTCACTGGCTGCCTTTGTCTATTTGTTGATTGAAGGCATCAAGGGCCGCATTGCTAGCCTGATATGGTAGAGCTAGAATAGCACATAACACATGTATGAACCATATAGTTTATATACAGTGTATATGTTAAGTCCTACAGGTTTATTTTTACTTTTTAAACCAAGGTGAATTGGTGTTTCCTATTGGCGAAATTAAATGAATCTGGCTAGCTTACTCAGACCAACTATTGCGTCCCCCTCCTCCCTCCCCTTCCTCCCACTCCTCCTCCCCTCCCCCTACCTCCTCCTCCTCCACCTCTTCCTGCCTCCTCCTCCACCTCTTCCTGCCTCCTCCTCCCCCTCCTACCCCCTCTCCTCCGCCTCCTCCCCCTCCCCCTTTCCCTCCTCCCCCTTCCCCTCCTCCCTTTTCCTCCTCCTCCCCCTCCTCCACCACCTCCCCCTCCCTCCTCCCCCCACCTCCCCCTCCCCTCCCCCTCCCTCCCCCCCTCCTCCCCCCTCCCCTCAGACCAGACATTCCACTACATGCCCATCTACCCACAATCCTATTCACCTACTTCCGCCCACCCTGTGCACACACAATTACCCACAAGCCCCTGCTGCTGCCCCACATGTCACTAATGGCGGGTGAACTATAGCCCTCCACCATTAATTACGTCACTTTTTACCCCGCCCGTATCTGTGCTGAATAACACAATTAGTGGGATGTGATTTCTACAGATCTGTGCAGTACAGCCTGGACACAGTCACAATCTCACTGGAAATAGTCAATATTATATTATCAATATTTTATTTTATTATTATTATTGAATGTTTATTCGGGCCAAAGGTTACAAGTTACTATGGAGCTCCTCCAGTGGAACATTAAAGCAGACAAATAAAGTATGATATATAGAAGTGTAATGTAGTTCCAGAAGTGTCCTCACCCAGTGGGAGCTGAAGATCTATAGAAGTATCTGTATATAAACGTATCATTTATGTGTTCATTGAGTTTATAAAGGCAATGTTCGTTTAAATGTTGAATTCTCGGTTGTGTTTGTCACACAACATTTGTCCAGCATGAAAGGGTTTATTGGGGTTTAAAGGGTTTTAGCTAATTCATACAGAACCAAGTTTTACTATGAACATACGTATTTAAAGTATCACATTCAGTCCGGGTTTAGGACGTGTCTCCATCAGCTGGAAGCCTCCATCAGGGTGTACGGACAGAACCCCGCCAGTCATAACCCCCCCTAGGCAAACCCCCCTTGCCAATATACCCCCATGACTATACCCCGCCAGACACAACCCCGCCTGTCATAACCCCCCTCCTAGGCAAACCCCCCTTGCCAATATACCCCCATGACTATACCCCGCCAGACACAACCCCGCCAGTCATAACCCCTCCTAGGCAAACCCCCCTTGCCAATATACCCCCATGACTATACCCCGCCAGACACAACCCCGCCAGTCATAACCCCCCCTAGGCAAACCCCCCTTGCCAATATACCCCCATGACTATACCCCGCCAGACACAACCCCGCCCTGCCTTTACCCCGCCATTCCCTAACCACACCAGAATATTGTGTCACCCAAAACAGGAGTGGCAGCATAATTAGTTCTTTTAGACAAATTACTCTACAACTGAATTCAGTTTACAGGACTCAAGTGCTGATGTCTGGGCTCATACGTGTTAGATGTAACTACAAGATAACAATGTGTGTGTTAGACTTGTTGGATATACACATATATACCACCATAACTACAAGATAACAATGTGTGTGTGTTAGTCTTGTTGGATATATACACATATATACCACCATAACTACAAGATAACAGTGTGTGTGTGTTAGTCTTGTTGCATATACACACATATATACCACCATAACTACAAGATAACAATGTGTGTGTGTTAGTCTTGTTGCATATACACACATATATACCACCATAACTACAAGATAACAATGTGTGTGTGTTAGTCTTGTTGCATATACACACATATATACCACCATAACTACAAGATAACAATGTGTGTGTGTTAGTCTTGTTGGATATACACATATATATACCACCATAACTACAAGATAACAGTGTGTGTGTTAGTCTTGTTGGATATACACACATATACCACCATAACTACAAGATAACAATGTGTGTGTGTTAGTCTTGTTGCATATACACATATATACCACCATAACTACAAGATAACAATGTGTGTGTGTTAGTCTTGTTGCATATACACACATATATACCACCATAACTACAAGATAACAATGTGTGTGTGTTAGTCTTGTTGCATATACACACATATACCACCATAACTACAAGATAACAATGTGTGTGTGTTAGTCTTGTTGCATATACACATATATACCACCATAACTACAAGATAACAGTGTGTGTGTTAGTCTTGTTGCATATACACACATATATACCACCATAACTACAAGATAACAGTGTGTGTGTGTTAGTCTTGTTGGATATACACATATATATACCACCATAACTACAAGATAACAATGTGTGTGTTAGTCTTGTTGCATATACACACATATATACCACCATAACTACAAGATAACAATGTGTGTGTGTTAGTCTTGTTGCATATACACACATATATACCACCATAACTACAAGATAACAATGTGTGTGTGTTAGTCTTGTTGCATATACACACATATATACCACCATAACTACAAGATAACAGTGTGTGTGTGTTAGTCTTGTTGCATATACACACATATATACCACCATAACTACAAGATAACAGTGTGTGTGTTAGTCTTGTTGCATATACACACATATATACCACCATAACTACAAGATAACAGTGTGTGTGTTAGTCTTGTTGGATATACACACATATATACCACCATAACTACAAGATAACAGTGTGTGTGTGTTAGTCTTGTTGGATATACACACATATATACCACCATAACTACAAGATAACAGTGTGTGTGTTAGTCTTGTTGCATATACACACATATATACCACCATAACTACAAGATAACAGTGTGTGTGTGTTAGTCTTGTTGGATATACACACATATATACCACCATAACTACAAGATAACAGTGTGTGTGTGTTAGTCTTGTTGCATATACACATATATACCACCATAACTACAAGATAACAGTGTGTGTGTGTTAGTCTTGTTGCATATACACATATATACCACCATAACTACAAGATAACAATGTGTGTGTGTTAGTCTTGTTGCATATACACATATATATACCACCATAACTACAAGATAACAGTGTGTGTGTGTTAGTCTTGTTGCATATACACATATATACCACCATAACTACAAGATAACAATGTGTGTGTGTTAGTCTTGTTGCATATACACTCATATATACCACCATAACTACAAGATAACAATGTGTGTGTGTTAGTCTTGTTGGATATACACTCATATATACCACCATAACTACAAGATAACAATGTGTGTGTGTTAGTCTTGTTGCATATACACACATATATACCACCATAACTACAAGATAACAATGTGTGTGTGTTAGTCTTGTTGCATATACACACATATATACCACCATAACTACAAGATAACAATGTGTGTGTGTTAGTCTTGTTGGATATACACACATATATACCACCATAACTACAAGATAACAGTGTGTGTGTGTTAGACTTGTTGCATATACACATATATATACCACCATAACTACAAGATAACAATGTGTGTGTGTTAGTCTTGTTGGATATACACACATATATACCACCATAACTACAAGATAACAATGTGTGTGTGTTAGACTTGTTGCATATACACATATATATACCACCATAACTACAAGATAACAGTGTGTGTGTTAGTCTTGTTGGATATACACATATATATACCACCATAACTACAAGATAACAATGTGTGTGTGTTAGTCTTGTTGCATATACACATATATACCACCATAACTACAAGATAACAATGTGTGTGTGTTAGTCTTGTTGCATATACACACATATATACCACCATAACTACAAGATAACAGTGTGTGTGTTAGTCTTGTTGCATATACACACATATATACCACCATAACTACAAGATAACAGTGTGTGTGTTAGTCTTGTTGCATATACACACATATATACCACCATAACTACAAGATAACAATGTGTGTGTGTTAGTCTTGTTGGATATACACACATATATACCACCATAACTACAAGATAACAGTGTGTGTGTTAGTCTTGTTGCATATACACACATATATACCACCATAACTACAAGATAACAGTGTGTGTGTTAGTCTTGTTGCATATACACACATATATACCACCATAACTACAAGATAACAATGTGTGTGTGTTAGTCTTGTTGCATATACACACATATATACCACCATAACTACAAGATAACAGTGTGTGTGTTAGTCTTGTTGCATATACACACATATATACCACCATAACTACAAGATAACAATGTGTGTGTGTTAGTCTTGTTGGATATACACACATATATACCACCATAACTACAAGATAACAATGTGTGTGTGTTAGTCTTGTTGCATATACACACATATACCACCATAACTACAAGATAACAATGTGTGTGTGTTAGTCTTGTTGCATATACACACATATATACCACCATAACTACAAGATAACAATGTGTGTGTGTTAGTCTTGTTGCATATACACACATATACCACCATAACTACAAGATAACAATGTGTGTGTGTTAGTCTTGTTGCATATACACACATATATACCACCATAACTACAAGATAACAATGTGTGTGTGTTAGACTTGTTGGATATACACACATATATACCACCATAACTACAAGATAACAGTGTGTGTGTTAGTCTTGTTGGATATACACACATATATACCACCATAACTACAAGATAACAGTGTGTGTGTGTTAGTCTTGTTGCATATACACATATATACCACCATAACTACAAGATAACAATGTGTGTGTTAGTCTTGTTGCATATACACATATATACCACCATAACTACAAGATAACAGTGTGTGTGTTAGTCTTGTTGCATATACACATATATACCACCATAACTACAAGATAACAGTGTGTGTGTTAGTCTTGTTGGATATACACATATATACCACCATAACTACAAGATAACAATGTGTGTGTGTTAGTCTTGTTGCATATACACATATATACCACCATAACTACAAGATAACAGTGTGTGTGTTAGTCTTGTTGGATATACACACATATACCACCATAACTACAAGATAACAATGTGTGTGTGTTAGTCTTGTTGCATATACACACATATATACCACCATAACTACAAGATAACAATGTGTGTGTGTTAGTCTTGTTGCATATACACATATATACCACCATAACTACAAGATAACAATGTGTGTGTGTTAGTCTTGTTGCATATACACACATATATACCACCATAACTACAAGATAACAATGTGTGTGTGTTAGTCTTGTTGGATATACACACATATATACCACCATAACTACAAGATAACAATGTGTGTGTGTTAGTCTTGTTGCATATACACATATATACCACCATAACTACAAGATAACAATGTGTGTGTGTTAGTCTTGTTGCATATACACATATATACCACCATAACTACAAGATAACAGTGTGTGTGTTAGTCTTGTTGGATATACACACATATACCACCATAACTACAAGATAACAATGTGTGTGTGTTAGTCTTGTTGCATATACACACATATATACCACCATAACTACAAGATAACAGTGTGTGTGTTAGTCTTGTTGCATATACACATATATACCACCATAACTACAAGATAACAATGTGTGTGTGTTAGTCTTGTTGCATATACACACATATATACCACCATAACTACAAGATAACAGTGTGTGTGTTAGACTTGTTGCATATACACTCATATATACCACCATAACTACAAGATAACAATGTGTGTGTGTTAGTCTTGTTGGATATACACTCATATATACCACCATAACTACAAGATAACAATGTGTGTGTGTTAGTCTTGTTGCATATACACACATATATACCACCATAACTACAAGATAACAATGTGTGTGTGTTAGTCTTGTTGCATATACACACATATATACCACCATAACTACAAGATAACAGTGTGTGTGTGTTAGTCTTGTTGCATATACACATATATATACCACCATAACTACAAGATAACAGTGTGTGTGTGTTAGTCTTGTTGCATATACACACATATATACCACCATAACTACAAGATAACAATGTGTGTGTGTTAGTCTTGTTGGATATACACATATATACCACCATAACTACAAGATAACAGTGTGTGTGTTAGTCTTGTTGCATATACACACATATATACCACCATAACTACAAGATAACAATGTGTGTGTTAGTCTTGTTGGATATACACACATATACCACCATAACTACAAGATAACAGTGTGTGTGTTAGTCTTGTTGCATATACACACATATATACCACCATAACTACAAGATAACAGTGTGTGTGTTAGTCTTGTTGCATATACACACATATATACCACCATAACTACAAGATAACAGTGTGTGTGTGTTAGTCTTGTTGGATATACACTCATATATACCACCATAACTACAAGATAACAATGTGTGTGTGTTAGTCTTGTTGGATATACACACATATATACCACCATAACTACAAGATAACAATGTGTGTGTTAGTCTTGTTGGATATACACATATATACCACCATAACTACAAGATAACAGTGTGTGTGTGTTAGTCTTGTTGCATATACACATATATACCACCATAACTACAAGATAACAATGTGTGTGTGTTAGTCTTGTTGCATATACACACATATATACCACCATAACTACAAGATAACAGTGTGTGTGTTAGTCTTGTTGCATATACACACATATATACCACCATAACTACAAGATAACAGTGTGTGTGTTAGTCTTGTTGGATATACACATATATACCACCATAACTACAAGATAACAGTGTGTGTGTTAGTCTTGTTGCATATACACACATATATACCACCATAACTACAAGATAACAGTGTGTGTGTTAGTCTTGTTGCATATACACACATATATACCACCATAACTACAAGATAACAGTGTGTGTGTGTTAGTCTTGTTGGATATACACTCATATATACCACCATATGGTGTAAACCAGTAAAGTGCTGGTCAGCAGTTTCTCCCAGACATGGAAACATCCTGTAGAGATGACCTCAGACCGTGGTCAGGTCAAATACAAACCATCCTAACAGAATGGTACCATAGTTAGCAAACCATCCTAACAGAGGTAGCTATCAAACCATCCTATATCCCTGTACGAGGTCATCGCTGTTTTTAACATATTTCTGCTGAATATGTAATATCTTTGAGTTGTCAACATAATCCTGCAAGCACAGACTATTCTTTGAATTTTGGTGGGGTTATGGCATGGATGGATTGTTACTGGCGGGGTTATTGCCTGGCGGGGTTATGGCATGGATGGATTGTTACTGGCGGGGTTAAGGCATGGCGGGGTTATGGCATGGATGGATTGTTACTGGCGGGGTTATTGCCTGGCGGGGTTATGGCATGGATGGATTGTTACTGGCGGGGTTATTGCCTGGCGGGGTTATGGCATGGATGGATTGTTACTGGCGGGGTTATTGCCTGGCGGGGTTATGGCATGGATGGATTGTTACTGGCGGGGTTATTGCCTGGCGGGGTTATGGCATGGATGGATTGTTACTGGCGGGGTTATTGCATAGCGGGGTTATGGCTGGCGGGGTTATGGCTAGCGGGGTTATGGCTGGCGGGGTTATTGCATGGCGGGGTTATGGCTGGCGGGGTTATGGCTGGCGGGGTTCTGACTGCCATGTGCTATTAGGTTCATCATTATATAACTTACTGAGCTGACATAATGTTGGCTCTTCAACGGTGAAATAACAAACACTTTTAACGTCATCAGGACCTCATGGCCAAACATAAAATTCCATTTTATTTTTAGAATTGAAATTCTATAGTTTATTTTTATTTCTGGTCCACTCTTACACAAATGTGATTGGCTGATAAGAAATTGCTCATAACTCAGTAAGTTTTAAAGTTGCTTTTGATGACACCTCCCCCCACTAAATCGACCTCAGGGAATACAAAGGTGCTATTGAAGATGTTCTATGAGCCTTGGTTGCTTAGCAACGAGCTATTCTCCTGGTCACAAAAGTCATTCTTCGTCGGGTCAGCATAAGTTATAATACCAGCAATACAGAGAATGAGAAACATGTAACTGAATACTTGAACATTGAAATATAAACATTCAAGATTAAAATTCTTATCGTATATAAATTATGTACAATTAAAAGAACTTTGAAAAAAACTCTGAATAATAATTCTTATATAACGAGTCCATGAATGATGCCATGTGGCAGGTATATAAACACGTGATGTGTCTACATTACCCATCATACAGTTCACAGATCCATAGCTTGTATCAGAGTCATTTCCGGTATGATGAACGATAATATAAGCAGTGGGAGTGACTGAGTGACTGAGGGACTGAGGGATTGACATGGGTAGGGGCAATGTGGGGGTGGGGGGAGGGGGGAGGGTCGAGGGGTGACGGGGCACGGGGTTGGGGAGGGGTGGGAGGGGGATCGGGACGGGGGATGGGGGAGAGAGGGGAGAGGAGAGATTGGGAGAGGAGCAGAGGAGGGTGAGGGGAGGGGAAGCGATTACACATTCAAGAAATTGCTATTTTTCAAAGTGTTTTATTCACAAGCTGTCTTTATGGGAATGTTTTCATGTTTGGGGTTCTTAATATAGCATGTTCTTTCCGTAGCATGAATACATCTACCAAATCTCAGGCCAGTGTATTACATCTATATATTATGCATTTCTTCTAAGATAAACTTATATAGAGTAAAGCTACTTGCCTTATAAATGTCCACCCAGAAATGTGGAAAACCTTTTTTTTCAAAACTAAAAATATCAAACTTAAAATTTAGAAATACTTAATCTGGACTACTGTTTACTGTCACTAGAATCGGCTTGATCTCATCTTTTCAAATCTTATGATATCTCAAAATCGAATATCTGCGTCTTTATATATTTGTGTCTTTAGCTCTTGTCCAACAAATCCTGTAGACACCCACTGTACAGGAGTAACACACGGTGGGGCTGTATTAACATGTCACACTTATTGTAGCCTGTAGACACACACTGTACAGGAGTAACACACGGTGGGGCCGTATTAACATGTCACACTTATTGTAGCCTGTAGACACACACTGTACAGGAGTAACACACGGTGGGGCCGTATTAACATGTCACACATATTGTAGCCTGTAGACACACACTGTACAGGAGTAACACACGGTGGGGCCGTATTAACATGTCACACTTATTGTAGCCTGTAGACACACACTGTACAGGAGTAACACACGGTGGGGCCGTATTAACATGTCACACATATTGTAGCCTGTAGACACACACTGTACAGGAGTAACACACGGTGGGGCCGTATTAACATGTCACACATATTGTAGCCTGTAGACACACACTGTACAGGAGTAACACACGGTGGGGCCGTATTAACATGTCACACTTATTGTAGCCTGTAGACACACACTGTACAGGAGTAACACACGGTGGGGCCGTATTAACATGTCACACATATTGTAGCCTGTAGACACACACTGTACAGGAGTAACACACGGTGGGGCCGTATTAACATGTCACACATATTGTAGCCTGTAGACACACACTGTACAGGAGTAACACACGATGGGGCCGTATTAACATGTCACACTTATTGTAGCCTGTAGACACACACTGTACAGGAGTAACACACGATGGGGCCGTATTAACATGTCACACTTATTGTAGCCTGTAGACACACACTGTACAGGAGTAACACACGGTGGGGCCGTATTAACATGTCACACATATTGTAGCCTGTAGACACACACTGTACAGGAGTAACACACGGTGGGGCCGTATTAACATGTCACACATATTGTAGCCTGTAGACACACACTGTACAGGAGTAACACACGGTGGGGCCGTATTAACATGTCACACTTATTGTAGCCTGTAGACACACACTGTACAGGAGTAACACACGATGGGGCCGTATTAACATGTCACACTTATTGTAGCCTGTAGACACACACTGTACAGGAGTAACACACGGTGGGGCCGTATTAACATGTCACACTTATTACGTGATTACTGACGCCTGATGTAGATATAATTAAGTGCACAGTGTCTGTAATGTAGATATAATGTAGAGTATCACCCACACCTCATGTACCACATGCTATTGTCTTGTCTAAACACACACTCTCTACGTGTGGCCTTGATATACAATAGGGAGATTCAGCAAGTCTAATGTATACGTAAACGTATCCGTATCTATGATATATAAACACATATTAAAAGGACGAAAGAAGTTCAGCAAAACATGTTGGGACTAACGTAACTTAGATAGGTTTGTTTGCGGAACGTCCGTATGTAGAAATTATACATCCACCCAGTACACTACATATGGGTCAGATTTTCAGAAAATGTACAATTGGCAGTTCTACACATTTAGGAAATTCTGATAATTTAGCCTGAATAATGATGAATAGCGGGTATATCTGAGTATATTTGGTATCGTATTGATTTATAGTATCAGTTCTGAAATGTTAAACTGCATTTTGAAGCTCACTTCTGTCGTAAATGTGGTTTATTTGAGAGGATTGGGGAAGGCGAATTGTACATTTTCTGAAATTCTGACCCAAATATAAGGTAGTCTAGTTCACAGTTAATGTCAGGCTGTATGTGCAGAACCAGTGGAAAGCTATAACAGCAGTAATTAATGGTTTAATGAACAACATTAACCAACAACATTAAACATAGCGCCTTATTTACCACCCTGAGAAGTTTCATGCTTTTATCAATAAACCCACAATTTTCTCACAAATCTGCAGGTACAGAGTGTAATATGCGGCTTTGGTTCTGCCTTCAGTCTTCATATAAAGTCTCTAAAACCAATTGCTGAAGGCCTTTATTAATATTGCTGTTCCGTCTGCACACAGCAGAATCCCTATTTCACTAAATGTAGAAAAGCGATTGACAGCGGACATGATGACTCAGCAGAATGTGTGTATATGACATATAGGGGTAATATTACTGATTGGGTGCTTTATTTATACCAGCAGAACATGGGTAGATATACAATGTAGGGGTAATATTACTGATGTATTTATATCAGTAGAACATGGGTACATATGCATGTAGGGGTAATATTACTGATGTATTTATATCAGTAGAACATGGGTAGATATACAATGTAGGGGTAATATTACTGATGTATTTATATCAGTAGAATATGGGTAGATATACAATGTAGGGGTAATATTACTGATGTATTTATATCAGCAGAACAAGGGTAGATGTACATGTAGGGGCAATATTACTGATGTATTTATATCAGCAGAACATGGGTAGATATACAATGTAGGGGTAATATTACTGATGTATTTATACCAGTAGAACATGGGTAGATATACAATGTAGGGTAATATTACTGATGTATTTATATCAGCAGAACATGGGTAGATATACAATGTAGGGGTAATATTACTGATGTATTTATATCAGTAGAACATGGGTAGATATACAATGTAGGGTAATATTACTGATGTATTTATATCAGTAGAACATGGGTAGATATACAATGTAGGGGTAATATTACTGATGTATTTATATCAGTAGAACATGGGTATATATACAATGTAGGAGTAATATTACTGATGTATTTATATCAGTAGAACATGGGTATATATACAATGTAGGAGTAATATTACTGATGTATTTATATCAGTAGAACATGGGTAGATATACAATGTAGGGGTAATATTACTGATGTATTTATATCAGTAGAACATGGGTAGATATACAATGTAGGGGTAATATTACTGATGTATTTATATCAGCAGAACATGGGTAGATATACAATGTAGGAGTAATATTACTGATGTATTTATATCAGTAGAACATGGGTATATATACAATGTAGGGGTAATATTACTGATGTATTTATATCAGTAGAACATGGGTATATATACAATGTAGGAGTAATATTACTGATGTATTTATATCAGTAGAACATGGGTATATATACAATGTAGGGGTAATATTACTGATGTATTTATATCAGCTGAACATGGGTAGATATACAATGTAGGGGTAATATTACTGATGTATTTATATCAGTAGAACATGGGTAGATATACAATGTAGGGGTAATATTACTGATGTATTTATATCAGCAGAACATGGGTAGATATACAATGTAGGGTAATATTACTGATGTATTTATATCAGTAGAACATGGGTATATATACAATGTAGGGGTAATATTACTGATGTATTTATATCAGCAGAACATGGGTATATATACAATGTAGGGGTAATATTACTGATGTATTTATATCAGTAGAACATGGGTAGATATACAATGTAGGGTAATATTACTGATGTATTTATATCAGTAGAATATGTGTAGATATACAATGTAGGGTAATATTACTGATGTATTTATATCAGTAGAACATGGGTAGATATACAATGTAGGGTAATATTACTGATGTATTTATATCAGCAGAACATGGGTAGATATACAATGTAGGGTAATATTACTGATGTATTTATATCAGTAGAATATGGGTAGATATACAATGTAGGGTAATATTACTGATGTATTTATATCAGTAGAACATGGGTAGATATACAATGTAGGGTAATATTACTGATGTATTTATATCAGTAGAACATGGGTAGATATACAATGTAGGAGTAATATTACTGATGTATTTATATCAGTAGAACATGGGTAGATATACAATGTAGGGTAATATTACTGATGTATTTATATCAGTAGAACATGGGTAGATATACAATGTAGGGTAATATTACTGATGTATTTATATCAGCAGAACATGGGTAGATATACAATGTAGGGGTAATATTACTGATGTATTTATATCAGTAGAACATGGGTAGATATACAATGTAGGGGTAATATTACTGATGTATTTATATCAGTAGAACATGGGTAGATATACAATGTAGGGTAATATTACTGATGTATTTATATCAGCAGAACATGGGTAGATATACAATGTAGGGGTAATATTACTGATGTATTTATATCAGTAGAACATGGGTAGATATACAATGTAGGGTAATATTACTGATGTATTTATATCAGCAGAACATGGGTAGATATACAATGTAGGGGTAATATTACTGATGTATTTATATCAGTAGAACATGGGTAGATATACAATGTAGGGGTAATATTACTGATGTATTTATATCAGTAGAACATGGGTAGATATACAATGTAGGGTAATATTACTGATGTATTTATATCAGTAGAACATGCGTAGATATACAATGTAGGGGTAATATTACTGATGTATTTATATCAGTAGAACATGTGTATACAATGTAGGGGTAATATTACTGATGTATTTATATCAGTAGAACATGTGTACATATACAATGTAGGGGTAATATTACTGATGTATTTATATCAGTAGAACATGTGTATACAATGTAGGGGTAATATTACTGATGTATTTATATCAGCAGAACATGGGTAGATATACAATGTAGGGGCAATATTACTGACTGACTGATATTGCTGATTTATATCAGCAGAAATGTAAGTCATGTATTCCCACGACAAGTCTGGGAGAACACATGTGATTAGAACAAGCCTAACAGCACATGTGTGTGATTAGGGACACATGAAGGCACTGCTGAACGGTTCTGCAGTAAGTGAACAAGTGATATAATTATATTAGTAGAATGTGTAATTACAGAAATGATGATGAATTAGGATAAAACAGCAGCTGGTCCTGGTGACTACTGACAACATGTGTGCGACGGGGAGATGAGGAGATCTGGGAAAACATAGTTTGTAATGTTGTCTTGTAAATTACTTTAATTGCTTTGTGAATAAGGAGGGGGAGAGAGGGCCTGGAGGAGAGGGAGAGAGAGAGGAGAGAGAGGAGAGAGGAGGGAGAGAGGAAGAGGAAGGAGAGAGGAGAGAGAGGAGAGAGAGAGGAGAGAGGGAAGGGGAGGGAGAGACAGGAGGAAGAGAGAGAGGAGAGAGAGAGGAGAGAGAGGAGAGAGAGGAGAGGGGGAGAGAGGTGAGGGGGAGAGAGGAGAGAGAGGAGAGAGAGGAGAGAGGGAAGGGGAGGGAGAGACAGGAGGAAGAGAGAGAGGAGAGAGAGAGGAGAGAGAGGAGAGAGAGGAGAGGGGGAGAGAGGAGAGAGAGGAGAGAGAGAGCGGGAGAGAGGAGAGAGAGAGGGAGAGAGAGGAGAGAGAGGGAGAGGGGGAGAGAGGAGAGAGAGGAGAGAGAGAGCGGGAGAGAGGAGAGAGGAGAGAGAGAGGAGAGAGAGGAAAGAAGGGAGAGGGAGAGGTATCGAGGTGGGAGAGGAGGGAAGAAGAGAGAAAGGGGGGAGAGAAAGGATGGAGGGAGAGAGATGTAGTGAAGAGCTGAGAGGGAGTAGGCAAGGAAGAGGAGAGGTTGGTGTAGAGGAGGAGGAGAGGTTGGTGTAGAGGAGGAGGAGAGGTTGGTGTAGAGGAGGAGGAGAGGTTGGTGTAGAGGAGGAGGAGAGGTTGGTGTAGAGGAGGAGGAGAGGTTGGTGTAGAGGAGGAGGAGAGGTTGGTGTAGAGGAGGAGGAGAGGTTGGTGTAGAGGAGGAGGAGAGGTTGGTGTAGAGGAGGAGGAGAGAGTGGTGTAGAGGAGGAGGAGAGGTTGGTGTAGAGGAGGAGGAGAGGTTGGTGTAGAGGAGGAGGAGAGGTTGGTGTAGAGGAGAGGTTGGTGTAGAGGAGGAGGAGAGGTTGGTGTAGAGGAGGAGGAGAGGTTGGTGTAGAGGAGGAGGAGAGGTTGGTGTAGAGGAGAGGTTGGTGTAGAGGAGGAGGAGAGGTTGGTGTAGAGGAGGAGGAGAGGTTGGTGTAGAGGAGGAGGAGAGGTTGGTGTAGAGGAGGAGGAGAGGTTGGTGTAGAGGAGGAGGAGAGCTTGGTGTAGAGGAGGAGGAGAGCTTGGTGTAGAGGAGGAGGAGAGCTTGGTGTAGAGGAGGAGGAGAGGTTGGTGTAGAGGAGGAGGAGGGAGCGGTGTAGAGGAGGAGAGGTTGGTGTAGAGGAGGAGGAGAGGTTGGTGTAGAGGAGGAGGAGAGGTTGGTGTAGAGGAGGAGGAGAGGTTGGTGTAGAGGAGGAGGAGAGGTTGGTGTAGAGGAGGAGGAGAGGTTGGTGTAGAGGAGGAGGAGAGGTTGGTGTAGAGGAGGAGGAGGGAGCGGTGTAGAGGAGGAGAGGTTGGTGTAGAGGAGGAGGAGAGGTTGGTGTAGAGGAGGAGGAGAGGTTGGTGTAGAGGAGGAGAGGTTGGTGTAGAGGAGGAGGAGAGGTTGGTGTAGAGGAGGAGGAGAGGTTGGTGTAGAGGAGGAGGAGAGGTTGGTGTAGAGGAGGAGGAGGGAGCGGTGTAGAGGAGGAGAGGTTGGTGTAGAGGAGGAGGAGAGGTTGGTGTAGAGGAGGAGAGGTTGGTGTAGAGGAGGAGGAGAGGTTGGTGTAGAGGAGGAGGAGAGGTTGGTGTAGAGGAGGAGGAGAGGTTGGTGTAGAGGAGAGGTTGGTGTAGAGGAGGAGGAGAGGTTGGTGTAGAGGAGGAGAGGTTGGTGTAGAGGAGGAGGAGAGGTTGGTGTAGAGGAGGAGGAGAGGTTGGTGTAGAGGAGGAGGAGAGGTTGGTGTAGAGGAGGAGGAGAGGTTGGTGTAGAGGAGGAGGAGAGGTTGGTGTAGAGGAGGAGGAGAGGTTGGTGTAGAGGAGGAGGAGAGGTTGGTGTAGAGGAGGAGGAGAGGTTGGTGTAGAGGAGAGGTTGGTGTAGAGGAGGAGGAGAGCTTGGTGTAGAGGAGGAGGAGAGGTTGGTGTAGAGGAGGAGGAGAGGTTGGTGTAGAGGAGGAGGAGAGGTTGGTGTAGAGGAGGAGAGGTTGGTGTAGAGGAGGAGGAGAGGTTGGTGTAGAGGAGGAGGAGGT
>CALNXF010000034.1:0-38352 GCA_942159475.1 Sthenelais limicola | reverse complement strand
AACTGAATTTTGAACATCATTATTGTCTTAAATTTGTGTTATTTGAAAGGAATTCTGAAGACAAATTGTACATTTTCTGAAAATCTGACCCAAATGATGAATACTGGTTATATCTTGGTACATGTATGTGGTGTTGTGTTGCTTTAAAATATCTATTCTGTTATGATAAACTGCATTTCAAATCTTAGAGTTTTGTCTTAAATGTGGGTTATTTGTGGAGCTTAAGATACGAACAAATAAGATAAGATACTACTTTATTCATCAAAGTTTGAACAGTACATGTGATATAGATAAACAGGTATACAGACTTCTAGATTACATCCAGTTCTCCCTGCCGTTACCTTGGCCGAAAAGGTAATACAATTACATAGATTCTAGGAAGAGATTAATTTGTTAACTCTTGGTGAAGGTGAATTGTACGTTTAGTGAAGATGTGGCCCATGGGACGATACACTCCCCTACTCATGCGTCTAATCTCCCCCCAGGTCTAGTTACTGATAGCCTTAAGTCATCCACCATTAGACACATGGCCTAGAATGAGGACAACATAGTATCTATTTACTCTTGGCCTAGTTTAAGGACACTATATGTGGAGAGTTGATAGAGTAAGTGTAGACGTGCTGTAGGGAGTGGGAGGTCACGTGACCCTGCCGGCAGTGATCAGGTTAATACACCGTAACACTACGGTTGTTAGTGTAGAATATGCAATGACAGATACTATAGTAAGAACACCATAGTATTGCGTATATAGATGGAACCTAGCAAGGGGGAAGTCTGTACACTTGTTATTGACCGAGGGAGCGCGGGAAGATAGAGGGCGTTAGCCCGAGATCTTCTGTGCTCCCGAGGTCAGTAACAAGTGTACAGACTTCACCCGAGCTTTGTTCCATATTTATTACACCCGATTATAAATAATATAAAAATATAAATAATTAAAAATAAAAGAAGTAATTTACTTTTGGGCGGTCCTACTTGTTGTATGTCCCCAGGGTGACATAACTCACATGTTATGCACCACTTTGACCAAGTATATACACCAAGTATGGCCAAAAACAACGAGGCCATAAGCCAAGTTGTTTTTCGGCCACCATTTTTCAGAAACCCTTCCAAGACGCGATACTGTGCTATTCTTGCTTTTATTCCATGATTGTTTCATTATTACAACTTAATTTGCATTTATTTCATCAAACTGTGTTGTCCCCAAAGTCTTGAACGGTTGTGACGTCACTGTAAAATACAGCGAGTTTATATTGTACACCTTGGTAGCGGCAAGTATATTGATTATATTGTATGCTCACGGCCAAATCATGGAATACATAGTATTGCCTAAACAGTGGTACATTTATTGTACTGCCATGTAAGTCCAAGCCTCTATTTACTGAATATCCCTACACTCTAATATTGACCCTGCATACACCCATGTCTGTAACCGTATGTATCTGAGGGCAGCTAGGAGGAACGGTGTTAAGGGTGGTCTCCACTGGCTGCGGTATGCTCTGCGGTAAGCCTTGCGATGGTGTTGTGCTGGTTCTGTAGTTGGAGAGAAATGACGAGGTCCTGCCTACATGGTTCACTGGCTATGTAGGCAGGAACTCGCCAATTACTGCAGAGCCTTCCACAGCCAGTGGAGACCACCCTTTACTGCACAATTTACAAGTAACAGAGGGCAATACTTATATGTCAAACGGTCTTCAGTTATCCATGAATCATTTCTAAATTTACAATTCTTTCTACGGCACTCTCACATTGCCAGATCAATAGTGTAGGCAGAGTGTATGCCTTCTCCCGCCCCATGTACCCCCTCTCTCTTATTGCCCCCCTTCCCCTCCACACCCCCTCCCCCTATAACCCCCACCCCTCCCCCGGCCCCACTATAAGCAAGATTTACGTGCCCTCGCCCCTCACTTACCACGCCTCTCTGTTACTGCCATGTTCCCCATTATCGGCCAATGAATACCTGATGTGCGCATGTCTGTATTATGCCATTTCCGCTTCCTGTGGGAGCTGACCTCAGGCTGGTTTCCCATCATGTCCTGTGGACTGTCCCCCGGGGTAATTCTCCCCTGATATCTTCTATTTCCACTGATTAAGATGAATAGCGCCGCGCCGTGGCAGATTCCTACACTAATTTAAGCCCTGCTATCCCAGCAGCCACTGCGTGACCTTGACCCTGGTCAGAGCGGATGATCCCGGTGCGTGTAGTACACATCATTAACACCAGGGGGAGGGCCAGGTCCCTAACTCACCGCAGCGCCACCTCTCTTCATTCTCTGTAATTACTGCCTCTAACTGATACGTCTCATCACATGACCAGTCACATGACCGTCACGTGATGACCACCTCCTGGCTGACCTGTCATCAGCTGCTGGTCTCCATCACAGGAGAGTTCTACAGTGCTATAAAGCCACGCTTCCCAGCTTTGATGACCCGCCGCTGGGGGGCGGGGGATGATGAGGGGGCAGGGGGGGGTTGAGGAGTGTGGGAGGGGTTAGGGTGGGACGGGGGTGACAGGTGGCGTGGTCGCGCGGGGGTGGGGGGGGGGGGAGGTGCAGGGCATCTTTGCCCAATTAGAAACATACCATAGAAAATGGCAAACCATATATTGATATGGCGGTACACCTGTTGTCACTACCAGTTTATACCAGCAGACAGTTCTCCACCCTCTCACATTGACACATTGCTACACTCCCACATGGGTCATGTATAGTGTACGACATGTCCACACTTAATCACTCACAGCTTGGTATAACGTGTGGCTGAGGTGTAACATGTGACAATGTGCAGGCAGTGCGGGGCAACCTTCATGCAGTAACGTGCAGTGGTCAGGCTAGCAGACATGGAGGTGGAGTGTTTGTGTGTTTGTGTGATCTTTTAGTATATACTGGCACTGGCAACATGTTCTAGGTCATTATTTCTTTAGGAATGTAGACATATACTACTTTTTTTATTCTATTAGATCTTGAGTTTCGTTCTAGTCGAAGGTTGACCTTGCTCATGAGAATGAGTCTTATATGGGTTCCTGACAAACTGTACATACTGCACAATCAGCCTGCAGTTCAGCAGTGTTTCATGCAGTATGAGTTTGTGTTTTATGTGTTATATTCTATAAACACACATGTATAGTTTAGGTTCAGGCACTGGCTCAATTTGTGATTACTTTAACATGGGTTTGTACTGACAACAGGTTCTAACTCATTAGTTGTTAGTGTATTTGTGTCTTTGAATGTTTGTGTATTTAAACTATATTTGTGTATTTGTGTATTTTCCACCCCTCCTTGTAATAGTCTGTGCTTCACGTAAGGTTCAATAGAAGAGTTGCATGTGCCACTGCGCATGTCTTTACAGTGCATCATGGGATGGATGCTGATGAAATCTGACATACAAATAATTTGCAACATTTTGATCAAAATTTGCAAAAATGTTTTCACTAATAATTTAGCTTGTAGTAATGATCTATGTTAACCAAATGCATGATGGGAAAGATGTTAACTTGAGTGATGGAGACATGTATAACACATGGATATTGACATTAGTGCATTGATAAATATTCCATGCTGAACATGGCATGATTTCTATAGATTTTATAGATAGTTGCATGTGCCACTGCGCATGTCTTTACAGTGCATCATGGGATGGATGCTGATGAAATCTGACATACAAATAATTTGCAACATTTAGTTCAAAATTTGCAAAAATGTTTTCACTAATAATTTAGCTTGTAGTAATGATCTATGTTAACCAAATGCATGATGGGAAAGATGTTAACTTGAGTGATGGAGACATGTATAACACATGGATATTGACATTAGTGCATTGATAAATATTCCATGCTGAACATGGCATGATTTCTATAGATTTTACACTGTACCATTAGTCCCATAATTCCATGCGAATCTAGATTCAAAATGGCGGCCATGCAACTCCCCTATTGAGGGTCGGTTTGGTCTCAACCCTTCTCTACACGAGAGCATGAATACCCATTCACCCCATGTAGGAAACGAGAGAAACATTTCTTGTTTTATCTGTTTTATCCCTATATTACTTGTGTGCACGTAAATATTTAGTCAGTTTGAAACTTGTTTTGAACACTATAATGCAACTGATAATAAATCTCATGGTTTAACACTTTATGGGAGTCATTTCCTTTCCTTTATTTCAATTTTATTTTACCGTTTATACTTGTTATAATCACATAAAGTGGAGTAATCGGCCAATCTTATACAGTGATTCCCAAGTCATTTCAATGTAGCCTTGAAATCAGGCTTCTCACATGAAAATGGATGGTAATTTCGAAACTGGATCCTGTAATTGTTAAGAACATTTGCTAAAAGGAGTTGTTGGGGTTCAACTGAATCTAATAAGATAAGATAAGAACTACTTTATTTATCAGACGGAACAAATACACGATTAACAGGTATACAGACTTCTAGATTGCCTCCAGTTCTCCCGCCCGTTACCTTGGCCTAAAGTATGTTTTTAAAGATATTTCAGTTTACTAAACTAGTGAGAAGTCAGTAAGTACAGGTTTAATTAAGTAAAATAAAAGACTATGTGGATTTAGAATATTCATCTAAAGAGAGACCACCTGCTCCTGTCCGTATTAGATACCAGCAGCTGGAGAGAGTTTACCAGGCAATGACAGTAATGTCTACGTGTGTTTAAGTAGACCAGCTCTGGAATCTAGAATAGGGTGCGGCACGAGGCAGTGAGATGTGTGGTTCTATACTTTCCCTAGGTAGCCTATATCGTTTCTGTTGTCATTTATATTGCTATGCCTTCACAAGCCTGAGAGCCTGCACAACATATGGCTAATGACATAAGATAATAGTTAAATATTCCAGGCTGAACATGGCATATTTTCCATCGATTTTACACTGTACCACTATTCCCATAACTCCATGCGAATCAAGATTCAAAATGGCGGCTATGCAAGTCCCCTATCATCCCTCCGGTCCTCCATTCCCCTTCCCCCTCCCCCTTCCCCCTCCCCCTTCCCCCTCCCATCCCCCACCGCAACCCCTCCCCCTCCCCGTCACTCACTCCCCCTCCCCCACTCCCTCTCATCCTCCCCTCCCCTCCCCCACTCCTCCACACACCGAGTACCACTCCACACTCACACGTCATGGCACACGTCACTTGACTGAGGTTACCATGACATCAAGTACTGACGTCAAGGTCGTGTCAAGGTCGTTAAGTGCTCCTTACACGTTCCTCCAGTTGACAACACCTGACCTTGACCTAATTGTGAAGGCCACTAGTGTTGGCACCAGGCACCAGGGGGAGTGTGGTCATGAAGCTGACGTCACTAAGCGCCACCAAGGGCCACTAAGCGCCACCAAGGGCCACTAAGCGCCACCAAGGGCCACTAAGCGCCACCAAGGGCCACTAAGCGCCACCAAGGGCCACTAAGCGCCACCAAGGGCCACTAAGCGCCACCAAGTGCCACTAAGCGCCACCAAGCGTCAATAAGCGCCATCAAGCGCCAATAAGCGCCACCAAACGCCAATTTTTTTTTTTAAATATTTGTTATTGGCCTTAAATTTAACATCTCTGATCTTTAAGAGTTAGAAAATACGCATGACTAACAAATGTAGTTTTCTTTTGTGCGTCGCCAAGAAATCCAAATAACGATCCTAATTACTTTCTCAAGTTCATGTTCAGATATTACATAATATAATAATACACATTACATAATAGGAAATCTCCCATCAAGTCATTTGTTCCACCAATAGATATTGTCACCGCATTTTACTATTTTAAGAACATGGCTGTTAAAAAAACTCAACGTCGGACAAATTCCCAACTTAAGCAAGATGACTCATATAGTAGAGAACTGGATTTTCAATGCATCCTCAAATAGATATATCTCCCCAATCTCCCTTATATGTAAGGGCAAATCGTTCCATGTTTTCAGACCTGCGTAATACAAACTGTTTTTGAACCTATCAATATCAATAAGCGCCACCAAGCGTCAATAAGCGCCACCAAGCGCCAATAAGCGCCACCAAGCGTCACCAAGCGCCAATAAGCGCCACCAAGCGCCACCAAGCGTCATCATTACTTTACCCTTAATCACTATTTGTGAATTTATTAGATTTATGTCACATTGTTGGGTGTGAGTGGAATTGTATTTAACACAGTTCAATATGTGATGTAAAGTCAACAGTGGTAGATCGGGAATAGTTTACCTCCAGCAGCTGAGTGATTGGTTGAATAATAAACTACATGTGAACCAGCAGTAGCCTCCACAGTGCTACAACTGCTGCTAACATCTCACATGTCACATCGACGACATTTTGTCAAATAAATATATTTAACAAATAGAAATAGCCATGCTAGTCTGCCATATCCACCTGCTAATTCTGCCACATGAATGTTAGTCCATGAAGTCACATGTCTGCCTTGATCACATAACCATTTTTAATAGCAATAGTCATGCTAGCTAGTCTGCCATATCCACACACTTATTCTGCCGCGTGAATGTTAGTGCATCATTACTGCCCAGCTCTATACAGTGTGTGTTGTGTTGATGAGAGCAGGTCCGTGTAAGTTGAAGGTACACTCACGTACCAACACTTAGCCACCCCTACCGGCCACGTGTAGAACTATTAGTCTCTCACACCCTCCCACCCCAACAGCCCACGTGTACAGCTATTTGTCTCCCCACCCTCCCACCCCTACCTGTCAGTGGACTCTTCCTCTCTCATTGTCCTGCTTGTATTGTGTCATGTGACAGCCATTGTCACGTGCCTGTCACGTGGTACAGGTGCGCTGGCGCCACCTGTTGTCTACAACTGGAGTCACCGGAAGTGGCTGACGGCGCCAGGAGTGACGGTCACATGACAGCACAAGGTCAACTGTTCATCCTCTGCCCTGATTGATGACGTCATCTGGGGCGTCCAATAGAGACGCAGGGCGGGTAGGTATGTGAGATGACACCAGGTGGAGCCACAGGGCATACTTAGGGCGCCCTCAAGCGGAAGTTATCATAGGTATAAATGGTGCATTTCCGGTGGCAAGTAGTGATGCCTGGCGGGGAGAATTTATCTTGTTTCCATGGTAACCATGGAGGGCGGTGACCAGGCTAGATATAGCCTCGTTATGGCAGGCAGGAGACCAGGATGTAAATGGTTTATGGAGGTTCTAGTGTAGGACGCTAGGTGTCAGCACTGGTTGACTATAGCAACACCTGTGGACGATAATAGGGGGAGAGATAGTGGGCGGTAATAGGGGGAGAGATAGTGGGCGGTAATAGAGTAGAATATGTGCTAGTTTCGGGAGGTGTGTGTAGTGGGGGTGAGGCTGGGGGTGAAAGGGTGGGAGTGTGTATGGGGGCTAAGGGAGGTGAGGTGTGTTGGGTGAGGGTTGGGGTGAGAGGGTCTTTATGCTCATTGCTTCAAGGCTATGGGAGAAATAATAGTGTGCACATGAGTAATGTATTTACTACACTGTCACCAGGTGAAAATACATTTTTTCAATATGAACTATTCATACATAGCGAGCAAGCAGGTGGGAGAGGGAGAGAATGTGGGAGAGGGTGAGGGAGAGAGAGGAGAGAGTGTGTGCATGATCTGGGTGAGGTGTGCTGGAATGGCTAATACCTGGACGGACTGTATACAACAGTAAGACTGTAGTTAACCGCCCATCAGCAGGCTCCATCAGTGAAGGCCTGAGTTGTTTTCGGCCATACTCATATATGGGCCCCCTCATACGCGATACTATGCTGTTCTTGCTTTTATTCCATGATTCTTACCTTAAAACAACTTTATTTGCATTAATTTCATCAAACTGTGTTGTCCTTATAGTCTCGAACGGTCGTGACGTCACTGTACAATACAGTGAGTTTATATTGTACACCTTGTGAGCGGCAAGTATATCGATTATACTGTCTGCTCACGGCCTAATCATGGAATAAAGATCATGAAGTGACGGCCTGTACTATATATAACAGCACCAGGGTGTGGATTTCTTAATAATGCCTGGGTATATGGAGTGTGGCCAGTGCACGTGGGTATAGAGCATGAAGTGACGGCCTGTACTATATATAACAGCACCAGGGTGTGGATGACTTAATGATGCCTGGGTATAAGGAGGCCAGTGCACGTGGGTATAGAGCATGAAGTGACGGCCTGTACTATATATAACAGCACCAGGGTGTGGATTTCTTAATAATGCCTGGGTATATGGAGTGTGGCCAGTGCATAACCATAACCATAACCATAACATGTCTTATTTGACTTGATTTTATTTTAACCCAGCTATAATAAGTTTACTCTGTTTCAAAATTATAATGGTAACGTCTGGGAGAACTGGATTTAATCTAGATGACTGTATACCTATTTGTCTTTTTATATATGTTATTATTCTTATGTCATGTGAGAATTCGATAAATAAAGTAGTATCTTATCTTATCTTATCTTATGTGGGTATAGCGACACGGTGAGGGCAAGCATCACATAGCGCCATGTACAAGGCTGCACTAACTACACACAGTGTGACGGCAAGACACACTATTAACCTCACCTTGGTCATCTACATTAGCCCCAACATTAGCCAACTTCAGTTCAACAAACGTATGCTCATGTGAACGATCCAGACATTCTGGATGATGTCACTTCCTCCCAAGACAAATCTCCCTCACGCAAGTGAACAACAACTCAGTAAAACCGTGTAATATTTCCCTTACATTGAGGACGACTAGATCACGTGATGCAGACATACTACTACTACGACCATCGCCATATAAATGAATTTAGTAGAAAGAAGTTCCCTGTACAAAACTAGTTCTTTATTGGAATGGCCTTCGTCCTTGGAATGAGACATAGACCTTATTGTGCATTTTAAACTCCGCCAGAAAAACAAGTTGTTTCATGCGAGACAATTATGGGTCAGACTTTCAGAAAATGTACAATTCGCCTTCACCAATCCTCTCAAATAACCCACATTTAAGACAAAAATGTGCTTCAAAATGCAGTTCAACATAACAGAACTGATACTTTAAATCAATGCGATACCAAATATACTCAGATATACCCGGTATTCAGCCAAATTTAGCAGAATTTCATAAACGTGTAGAGCTGCCAATTGTACATTTTCTGAAAATCATACCCTTATACCTTTAAACCCACATTACTAGACCTATGTTGATAATGATATGTTCTAATGGACGCTAACTACAACCTGCCACCTCCATCACACATGACTTCATACTTCTACATCTATTCTTTCATCCTTCTAACCACTACTTTCTCTTTCTCTTTCTCTTTCTCTTCCCATCCATTGTTTAATGCGATAATATCAACATGTATCTTCCGCCTGAAAAGAGGAGAAATTAGATACAAAAAACAGAACAATTACCCCTCAGCCCTCATGCTGTAGTTTCACTTCCCCCCACTAGGGCACGATGTAACCTCGTTCTTGCAAAAATGTCCAAAAAACAAAATGGCGACTGACCTGACTTGTACTGTATGACGTTGTCATGCCGTTCCATCATCAGGTAGCAGATGCTGCAGTCAGACTTCCTGTAACCATGGAAACACAAACATATTAGTTATTGTACATAATATATTTTCGAATAAAGGATATGGTTATAAAGGTTCTATAAATGGATGAAGTCACCAGAAAATACACAATTCACCTTCACCCATTCTCTCAAAAATCACAAATTTATACAGTTCAAAATAGAGTTCAACCTGTAGCATAATTATAGTGTGTATTGCCGATAATCAATACAGGTTTTCAATTATGTATGGATATGTGAGAATCCAATTTGTTTCGTCTCTCAAGCATCAGTTTATACATCTGTAGCTTTTCCTCAAATATTTCACCTTCTCAAATATATAAGTTGAGGTGAAAAAGCCTTTTATATTCTCTAACAGATAAACAAAATTGGATTAAAATAGTAAAAAGACAACATAAGTGTCTGAACACTCTATGCTTCCGAAAACCTATACTACCTGAAATAAAGATTATATGAATGCAGGAGGAGTAAAGATATTGTAGAAACATATACTGACAGTGACTAGCATATATATTTATATATGAAATAAAGATATATGAATGCGGAAAGAGTAAAGATATTTCATGAACATATACTGACAGTGACAGGCATATAATACACATGTACTTTCCTTATCAGGAGGTGAGTTATTACGTCTGGATGAGGAAACAACCCGAGAATATAATCTTTTTCCTCTTTAAGCATCATTCTATACCTGTGTCTAAAGCCTGGGTTCCACTGCCCTGCTACTTCTCCCGCTACTTCTCCCGCTACTTCTCCCGCTACTTCTCCTGCTACTTCTCCTGCTACTTCTCCTGCTACTTCTCCTGCTACTTCTCCCGCTACATCTCCCGCTACATCTCCCACTACTTCTCCCGCTACATCTCCCGCTACATCTCCCGCTACATCTCCCGCTACATCTCCCACTACTTCTCCTGCTACTTCTCCCGCTACTTCTCCTGCTACTTCTCCTGCTACTTCTCCCGCTACATCTCCCGCTACATCTCCCGCTACTTCTCCCACTACTTCTCCCGCTACTTCTCCCGCTACTGCTCCTGCTACTTCTCCTGCTACTTCTCCTGCTACTCCTCCCACTACTTCTCCTGCTACTTCTCCCCCTACTTCTCCTGCTACTTCTCCCGCTACATCTCCCGCTACATCTCCCGCTACTTCTCCCACTACTTCTCCCGCTACTTCTCCCGCTACTGCTCCTGCTACATCTCCCGCTACTTCTCCCGCTACTTCTCCCACTACTTCTCCTGCTACTTCTCCCCCTACTTCTCCTGCTACTTCTCCTGCTACTTCTCCTGCTACTCCTCCCACTACTTCTCCTGCTACTTCTCCCCCTACTTCTCCTGCTACTTCTCCCGCTACTCCTCCTGCTACTTCTCCCGCTACTTCTCCTGCTACTTCTCCTGCTACTTCTCCTGCTACTTCTGCCACTACATCTCCTGCTACTCCTCCCACTACTCCTCCCACTACTCCTCCCGCTACATCTCCCGCTACATCTCCCGCTACTTCTCCCGCTACTGCTCCTGCTACATCTCCCGCTACTTCTCCCGCTACTTCTCCCACTACTTCTCCTGCTACTTCTCCCACTACATCTCCTGCTACTCCTCCCACTACTCCTCCCACTACTCCTCCCACTACTTCTCCTGCTACTTCTCCCACTACATCTCCCGCTACTTCTCCCGCTACTGCTCCTGCTACTTCTCCCGCTACTTCTCCTGCTACTTCTCCTGCTACTTCTCCTGCTACTTCTGCCACTACATCTCCTGCTACTTCTCCCACTACTCCTCCCACTACTTCTCCCACTACATCTCCTGCTACTTCTCCCACTACTTCTCCCGCTACTTCTCCCACTACTTCTCCCGCTACTCCTCCCACTACTTCTCCCACTACATCTCCTGCTACATCTCCCGCTACTTCTCCCACTACTTCTCCCGCTACTTCTCCCACTACTTCTCCTGCTACTTCTCCCCCTACTTCTCCCGCTACTTCTCCTGCTACTGCTCCTGCTACTGCTCCTGCTACTTCTCCCGCTCCTTCTCCCGCTACTTCTCCTGCTACTTCTCCTGCTACTCCTCCCACTACTCCTCCCACTACTCCTCCCACTACTTCTCCCGCTACTTCTCCCACTACTTCTCCTGCTACTTCTCCCGCTACTGCTCCTGCTACTTCTCCCGCTACTTCTCCCACTACTTCTCCCACTACTTCTCCCACTACTTCTCCCGCTACTTCTCCCACTACTTCTCCTGCTACTTCTCCCGCTACTTCTCCCGCTACTTCTCCCGCTACTTCTCCCACTACTTCTCCTGCTGCTTCTCCCACTGCTACTCCTGCTCAGAAAGGCTTTCAATTGCTCTGAACAGAGAGAAATAAAGATTTCCTATGTTTATAAGTTTTTGAATAAGGAATGTCTTACGTCTCTCTTCCCTTTCCGCTCCTCTTTGTTATACAGAATTTGCGTCAAAACATCCAAGCGGTGGAAGAAGCTTTGCATTTAATTTAAACCTAGTTTTCATGGACAAGTATTTGTATTTAATAAAAGCACATCTGTGTCTTTCCTTCATTAAGAGTTCGACGTGAGGTTTGACTATTTGTTATGTATGGTTTGTTATGTATGGAGACATATTTCACAGCTTGCACAATAACCTTGGTGTCAGACCTGCCTCATGATATTCTACATTAAATACTAATATTGTGTACATATGAAGGACTGCTGTGAGCTTGTGTTACTGCATGGCAACAGCCTGGTTACAGTAGTCAAGTCTCAATATGCTTCACTCTTGGTACAAGAGCTTGTGTGGGCTGGAGCTGTTAAATCAGTATTAACGCTTACCCCTGTCCCCCCCTTCCCCCCTACCCCCCTTCCCACTATCGCCCCTTCCCCCCTACCCCCTTTACCCTCCTCCCCCGCCCTAATCTTTGATATCTAATCTTTGTCCTCTGGTAAGGATCAGTTCATACTTTGACTAACACTAGGCTTTGACTTTCATGTATATTAGAATAATTCTCCCTCTCACTCTCCCCCAGTGCTCTCTCTTCCTCCCTCAGGAAAGTTGAATATGCCTGAATCTTCCTGAAACAGCTTGACTGTTGCTGTTAAATCGGCATAAATGGTTACCCCCTCCCCCGCATCCTCCCTACCCCCCTCCCCCTGCCCCCTCCCCCCTCCGCCCCCATCGCACTTAACTCAACACTTCTCATTCTGCCCACAGACACTAGTGCTGCCTCTATCGTCCACATTCCACATTACTCACACGTGACTTCCTGTGAGGAGCTGTAAGAAAGGTGGCGATAATAGGGAGACGAAGCCAAGTGAGCAGCTTTCTCATTACCATTTAATCCACTAGGTGGCAGGGTGTTTCTCCATTAGTAGATAGCATCCTAGTGACGTCACTAAGCAGAACTACCGCCTCCTGGTGGCGGAATACTTCATTACAAGTTGTGTGGGCAATGCGCCCCTGGTGTGAGAGTGGTGAAGCAGGGCCATAACTAACAGGCACAAATTCAATCAGTGAGGCCCGACCTTGCTGTCTCTGCCGCCAACCTGCCCCCAAATATTGACTTCACTCTTCACCCGACCACCAGAGGGCCTGTTCTAGTACAGGCAGGCCACACTAGGCGGCGCCACTATTGTCTAAAACCTAATTTTTCCTGTCTGGTCTGTAGCCCCTGGCGGGACTTTATTAAACCAGCGTTTGTGGTGCAGTGGAATGTCAATAGGGGGCGTGTGGGTGTGAGTGAAGCATCATGGGATATGTGTAAGTTGTCAGGCCTGTGGTAAGTCTACAGATATAACCTTATGTACACATGACAGGTACATATGTCCCTAGTCCTTCAGTGGGCATCTCATATATATAGAACCCTGGGACTGACTTACGTTTTTATGATAAAAAAACATACAAAATATATCAGATATTTACATTATTTTCCCAGCCCAGCTAGGACTACACGTAGACTATAACTACCACCATCCCATACTCTCCCCCTGCCCCATGTCTTTACCACTGAAACGTGCACATTCATAGCTTTACCTCCATTCAGGCTGATGTAACACAGTTACCATACCAACAAAGCTTGTCACCTGGGCAACCAAGCGAATATAACACAAATTGTCTCCAGATCTCGTGAGATTCTCCGAGACTGTAGGTATTATTTGCACCATAGTGACCTCTTTGGCCGTCGGTGGAACTACCTGAAATCACATGACGTCCCATGTGACCGATACTGTGTCACATGACCACCGACTCTGTACAGGAAGTAAACTTTATCACAAAGTCTCGCCAAATCTCGTCTGGTGTGGTGTGGCCCCGTATTGACGTCGCTATAGAAACGTGACGTCACGGTTATCTGCACATTCACAATGGCCTGCCACCTGGTGCCATCAAGCTGTACCAGAAGCATTGATTGGTCGCCTGCCATCACATGATTCAATAAAAGGCGGGAAACTTGGACAAAAGTCGTCTGCTTTGGCGTCTTCTACTAAATCGTAAAACAGTGGATTATTGAGAATAAGTGAAATAAGTGTAAATCCTACCTTTATCTAGTTATTGGCAGAATAAGTGAAATAAGTGTAAATCCTATCTTTATCTAGTTATTGGCAGAATAAGTGAAATAAGTGTAAATCCTATCTTTATCTAGTTATTGGCAGAATAAGTGAAATATGTGTAAATCCTACCTTTATCTAGTTATTGGCAGAATAAGTGAAATAAGTGTAAATCCTATCTTTATCTAGTTATTGGCAGAATAAGTGAAATAAGTGTAAATCCTATCTTTATCTAGTTATTGGCAGAATAAGTGAAATAAGTGTAAATCCTATCTTTATCTAGTTATTGGCAGAATAAGTGAAATAAGTGTAAATCCTATCTTTATCTAGTTATTGGCAGAATAAGTGAAATAAGTGTAAATCCTATCTTTATCTAGTTATTGGCAGAATAAGTGAAATATGTGTAAATCCTACCTTTATCTAGTTATTGGCAGAATAAGTGACATAAGTGTAAATCCTACCTTTATCTAGTTATTGGCAGAATAAGTGAAATATGTGTAAATCCTACCTTTATCTAGTTATTGGCAGAATAAGTGAAATATGTGTAAATCCTACCTTTATCTAGTTATTGGCAGAATAAGTGAAATAAGTGTAAATCCTACCTTTATCTAGTTATTGGCAGAATAAGTGAAATAAGTGTAAATCCTACCTTTATCTAGTTATTGGTAGAATAAGTGAAATAAGTGTAAATCCTACCTTTATCTAGTTATTGGCAGAATAAGTGAAATAAGTGTAAATCCTACCTTTATCTAGTTATTGGCAGAATAAGTGAAATAAGTGTAAATCCTACCTTTATCTAGTTATTGGCAGAATAAGTGAAATAAGTGTAAATCCTACCTTTATCTAGTTATTGGCAGAATAAGTGAAATAAGTGAAATAAGTGTAAATCCTACTACACTTTTGTCTATTTATTCGCAGAATACGTAATATATGTGTTAATCCTACTATCTAGTTACTGGCAAAATACGACAAACAAGTGTAAATTCTGCTACATATTTATAAAACAATTTGGATTTTGGACTGTATTTACATGAAATTAGCTGAAATGTCCTCCAATAATGTAGTTTTGTAAGACATGTATTGCCGGCCTAATGTTCCCGACCCATGGCCACCTGCCCACCATGTGACACAGTACCCGCTCTCATGTACTAGTTGAGCCCAACACCCCAGGCATGTATCATGGCCTTATCATGGTCCAGCTATATCTACCCGCTACAGTACCCGCTCTCCTGCACTAGTTGAGCCCAACACCCCAGGCATGCTGTATCATGGCCTTATCATGGTCCAGCTATATCTACCCGCTACAGTACCCGCTCTCCTGCACTAGTTGAGCCCAACACCCCAGGCATGCTGTATCATGGCCTTATCATGGTCCAGCTATATCTACCCGCTACAGTACCCGCTCTCCTGCACTAGTTGAGCACAACACCCCAGGCATGCTGTATCATGGCCTTATCATGGTCCAGCTATATCTACCCGCTACAGTACCCGCTCTCCTGCACTAGTTGAGCCCAACACCCCAGGCATGTATCATGGCCTTATCACGGTCCAGCTATATCTACCCGCTACAGTACCCGCTCTCCTGCACTAGTTGAGCCCAACACCCCAGGCATGCTGTATCATGGCCTTATCATGGTCCAGCTATATCTACCCGCTACAGTACCCGCTCTCCTGCACTAGTTGAGCCCAACACCCCAGGCATGCTGTATCATGGCCTTATCATGGTCCAGCTATATCTACCCGCTACAGTACCCGCTCTCCTGCACTAGTTGAGCCCAACACCCCAGGCATGCTGTATCATGGCCTTATCATGGTCCAGCTATATCGACCCGCTACAGTACCCGCTATCCTGCACTAGTTGAGCCCAACACCCCAGGCATGCTGTATCATGGCCTTATCATGGTCCAGCTATATCTACCCGCTACAGTACCCGCTCTCCTGCACTAGTTGAGCCCAACACCCCAGGCCTGCTGTATCATGGCCTTATCATGGTCCAGCTATATCTACCCGCTACAGTACCCGCTCTCCTGCACTAGTTGAGCCCAACACCCCAGGCATGCTGTATCATGGCCTTATCATGGTCCAGCTACATCTACCCGCTACAGTACCCGCTCTCCTGCACTAGTTGAGCCCAACACCCCAGGCATGCTGTATCATGGCCTTATCATGGTCCAGCTATATCTACCCGCTACAGTACCCGCTCTCCTGCACTAGTTGAGCCCAACACCCCAGGCCTGCATGGCCTTATCATGGTCCAGCTATATCTACCCGCTACAGTACCCGCTCTCCTGTACTAGTTGAGCCCAACACCCCAGGCATGCTGTATCATGGCCTTATCATGGTCCAGCTATATCTACCCGCTACAGTACCCGCTCTCCTGCACTAGTTGAGCACAACACCCCAGGCATGCTGTATCATGGCCTTATCATGGTCCAGCTATATCTACCCGCTACAGTACCCGCTCTCCTGCACTAGTTGAGCCCAACACCCCAGGCATGCTGTATCATGGCCTTATCATGGTCCAGCTATATCTACCCGCTACAGTACCCGCTCTCCTGCACTAGTTGAGCCCAACACCCCAGGCATGCTGTATCATGGCCTTATCATGGTCCAGCTATATCTACCCCCTACAGCACCCGCTCTCCTGCACTAGTTGAGCCCAACACCCCAGGCCTGCTGTATCAAGGCCTTATCATGGTCCAGCTATATCTACCCGCTACAGTACCCGCTCTCCTGCACTAGTTGAGCCCAACACCCCAGGCCTGCATGTATCATGGCCTTATCATGGTCCAGCTATATCTACCCGCTACAGTACCCGCTCTCCTGCACTAGTTGAGCCCAACACCCCAGGCATGCTGTATCATGGCCTTATCATGGTCCAGCTATATCTACCCGCTACAGTACCCGCTCTCCTGCACTAGTTGAGCCCAACACCCCAGGCATGCTGTATCATGGCCTTATCATGGTCCAGCTATATCTACCCGCTACAGTACCCGCTCTCCTGCACTAGTTGAGCCCAACACCCCAGGCCTGTATGTATCATGGCCTTATCATGGTCCAGCTATATCTACCCGCTACAGTACCCGCTCTCCTGCACTAGTTGAGCCCAACACCCCAGGCCTGCTGTATGATGGCCTTATCATGGTCCAGCTATATCTACCCGCTACAGTACCCGCTCTCCTGCACTAGTTGAGCACAACACCCCAGGCCTGCATGGCCTTATCATGGTCCAGCTATATCTACCCGCTACAGTACCCGCTCTCCTGCACTAGTTGAGCACAACACCCCAGGCCTGCATGTATCATGGCCTTATCATGGTCCAGCTATATCTACCCGCTACAGTACCCGCTCTCCTGCACTAGTTGAGCCCAACACCCCAGGCATGCTGTATCATGGCCTTATCATGGTCCAGCTATATCTACCCGCTACAGTACCCGCTCTCCTGCACTAGTTGAGCACAACACCCCAGGCCTGCATGGCCTTATCATGGTCCAGCTATATCTACCCGCTACAGTACCCGCTCTCCTGCACTAGTTGAGCACAACACCCCAGGCCTGCATGGCCTTATCATGGTCCAGCTATATCTACCCGCTACAGTACCCGCTCTCCTGCACTAGTTGAGCCCAACACCCCAGGCCTGCATGTATCATGGCCTTATCATGGTCCAGCTATATCTACCCGCTACAGTACCCGCTCTCCTGCACTAGTTGAGCCCAACACCCCAGGCATGCTGTATCATGGCCTTATCATGGTCCAGCTATATCTACCCGCTACAGTACCCGCTCTCCTGCACTAGCTGAGCCCAACACCCCAGGCATGCTGTATCATGGCCTTATCATGGTCCAGCTACATCTACCCGCTACAGTACCCGCTCTCCTGCACTAGTTGAGCCCAACACCCCAGGCCTGCTGTATCATGGCCTTATCATGGTCCAGCTACATCTACCCGCTACAGTACCCGCTCTCCTGCACTAGTTGAGCCCAACACCCCAGGCATGCTGTATCATGGCCTTATCATGGTCCAGCTATATCTACCCGCTACAGTACCCGCTCTCCTGCACTAGTTGAGCCCAACACCCCAGGCATGCTGTACCATGACCTTATCATGGTCCAGCTATATCTACCCGCTACAGTACCCGCTCTCCTGCACTAGTTGAGCCCAACACCCCAGGCCTGCTGTATCATGGCCTTATCATGGTCCAGCTATATCTACCCGCTACAGTACCCGCTCTCATGCACTAGTTGAGCCCAACACCCCAGGCATGCTGTATCATGGCCTTATCATGGTCCAGCTATATCTACCCGCTACAGTACCCGCTCTCCTGCACTAGTTGAGCCCAACACCCCAGGCATGCTGTATCATGGCCTTATCATGGTCCAGCTATATTTACCCGCTACAGTACCCGCTCTCCTGCACTAGTTGAGCCCAACACCCCAGGCCTGCTGTATCATGGCCTTATCATGGTCCAGCTATATCTACCCGCTACAGTACCCGCTCTCCTGCACTAGTTAAGCCCAACACCCCAGGCCTGCTGTATCATGGCCTTATCATGGTCCAGCTATATCTACCCGCTACAGTACCCGCTCTCATGCACTAGTTGAGCCCAACACCCCAGGCCTGCTGTATGATGGCCTTATCATGGTCCAGCTATATTTACCCGCTACAGTACCCGCTCTCCTGCACTAGTTGAGCACAACACCCCAGGCCTGCATGTATCATGGCCTTATCATGGTCCAGCTATATCTACCCGCTACAGTACCCGCTCTCCTGCACTAGTTGAGCCCAACACCCCAGGCCTGCTGTATCATGGCCTTATCATGGTCCAGCTATATCTACCCGCTACAGTACCCGCTCTCCTGCACTAGTTGAGCACAACACCCCAGGCCTGCATGGCCTTATCATGGTCCAGCTATATCTACCCGCTACAGTACCCGCTCTCCTGCACTAGTTGAGCCCAACACCCCAGGCATGCTGTATCATGGCCTTATCATGGTCCAGCTATATCTACCCGCTACAGTACCCGCTCTCCTGCACTAGTTGAGCCCAACACCCCAGGCATGCTGTATCATGGCCTTATCATGGTCCAGCTATATCTACCCGCTACAGTACCCGCTCTCCTGCACTAGTTGAGCCCAACACCCCAGCCATGCATGTATCATGGCCTTATCATGGTCCAGCTATATCTACCCGCTACAGTACCCGCTCTCCTGCACTAGTTGAGCCCAACACCCCAGGCATGCTGTATCATGGCCTTATCATGGTCCAGCTATATCTACCCGCTACAGTACCCGCTCCCATGCACTAGTTGAGCCCAACACCCCAGGCATGCTGTATCATGGCCTTATCATGGTCCAGCTATATCTACCCGCTACAGTACCCGCTCTCCTGCACTAGTTGAGCCCAACACCCCAGGCATGCTGTATCATGGCCTTATCATGGTCCAGCTATATCTACCCGCTACAGTACCCGCTCCCATGCACTAGTTGAGCCCAACACCCCAGGCATGCTGTATCATGGCCTTATCATGGTCCAGCTATATCTACCCGCTACAGTACCCGCTCTCCTGCACTAGTTGAGCACAACACCCCAGGCATGCTGTATCATGGCCTTATCATGGTCCAGCTATATCTACCCGCTACAGTACCCGCTCTCCTGCACTAGTTGAGCACAACACCCCAGGCATGCTGTATCATGGCCTTATCATGGTCCAGCTATATCTACCCGCTACAGTACCCGCTCTCCTGCACTAGTTGAGCACAACACCCCAGGCATGCTGTATCATAGCCTTATCATGGTCCAGCTATATTTACCCGCTACAGTACCCGCTCTCATGCACTAGTTGAGCACAACACCCCAGGCATGCTGTATCATGCCCTTATCATGGTCCAGCTATATCTACCCGCTACAGTACCCGCTCTCCTGCACTAGTTGAGCCCAACACCCCAGGCATGCTGTATCATGGCCTTATCATGGTCCAGCTATATCTACCCGCTACAGTACCCGCTCTCCTGCACTAGTTGAGCCCAACACCCCAGGCCTGCTGTATCATGGCCTTATCATGGTCCAGCTATATTTACCCGCTACAGTACCCGCTCTCCTGCACTAGTTGAGCCCAACACCCCAGGCATGCTGTATCATGGCCTTATCATGGTCCAGCTATATTTACCCGCTACAGTACCCGCTCTCCTGCACTAGTTGAGCACAACACCCCAGGCATGCTGTATGATGCCCTTATCATGGTCCAGCTATATCTACCCGCTACAGTACCCGCTCTCCTGCACTAGTTGAGCACAACACCCCAGGCATGCTGTATCATGGCCTTATCATGGTCCAGCTATATCTACCCGCTACAGTACCCGCTCTCCTGCACTAGTTGAGCCCAACACCCCAGGCCTGCATGTATCATGGCCTTATCATGGTCCAGCTATATCTACCCGCTACAGTACCCGCTCTCCTGCACTAGTTGAGCACAACACCCCAGGCATGTATCATGGCCTTATCATGGTCCAGCTATATTTACCCGCTACAGTACCCGCTCTCCTGAACTAGTTGAGCACAACACCCCAGCCATGCATGTATCATGGCCTTATCATGGTCCAGCTATATTTACCCGCTACAGTACCCGCTCTCCTGCACTAGTTGAGCACAACACCCCAGGCCTGCATGTATCATGGCCTTATCATGGTCCAGCTATATCTACCCGCTACAGTACCCGCTCTCCTGCACTAGTTGAGCCCAACACCCCAGGCATGCTGTATCATGGCCTTATCATGGTCCAGCTATATCTACCCGCTACAGTACCCGCTCTCCTGCACTAGCTGAGCCCAACACCCCAGACATGCTGTATCATGGCCTTATCATGGTCCAGCTATATCTACTTGCTACAGTACCCGCTCTCCTGCACTAGTTGAGCACAACACCCCAGGCATGCTGTATCATGGCCTTATCATGGTCCAGCTATATCTACCCGCTACAGTACCCGCTCTCCTGCACTAGTTGAGCACAACACCCCAGGCATGCTGTATCATGGCCTTATCATGGTCCAGCTATATCTACCCGCTACAGTACCCGCTCTCCTGCACTAGTTGAGCCCAACACCCCAGGCATGCTGTATCATGGCCTTATCATGGTCCAGCTATATCTACCCGCTACAGTACCTGCTCCCATGCACTAGTTGAGCCCAACACCCCAGGCATGCTGTATCATGGCCTTATCATGGTCCAGCTATATTTACCCGCTACAGTACCCGCTCTCCTGCACTAGCTGAGCCCAACACCCCAGACATGCTGTATCATGGCCTTATCATGGTCCAGCTATATCTACCCGCTACAGTACCCGCTCTCCTGCACTAGTTGAGCCCAACACCCCAGGCCTGCTGTATCATGGCCTTATCATGGTCCAGCTATATCTACCCGCTACAGTACCCGCTCTCCTGCACTAGTTGAGCACAACACCCCAGGCATGCTGTATCATGGCCTTATCATGGTCCAGCTATATCTACCCGCTACAGTACCCGCTCTCCTGCACTAGTTGAGCCCAACACCCCAGGCCTGCTGTATCATGGCCTTATCATGGTCCAGCTATATCTACCCGCTACAGTACCCGCTCTCATGTACTAGTTGAGCCCAACACCCCAGGCATGCTGTATCATGGCCTTATCATGGTCCAGCTATATCTACCCGCTACAGTACCCGCTCTCCTGCACTAGTTGAGCCCAACACCCCAGGCCTGCTGTATCATGGCCTTATCATGGTCCAGCTATATCTACCCGCTACAGTACCCGCTCTCATGCACTAGTTGAGCCCAACACCCCAGGCATGCTGTATCATGGCCTTATCATGGTCCAGCTATATTTACCCGCTACAGTACCCGCTCTCCTGCACTAGTTGAGCCCAACACCCCAGGCATGCTGTATCATGGCTTTATCATGGTCCAGCTATATCTACCCGCTACAGTACCCGCTCTCCTGCACTAGTTGAGCCCAATACCCCAGGCATGCTGTATCATGGCCTTATCATGGTCCAGCTATATCTACCCGCTACAGTACCCGCTCTCCTGCACTAGTTGAGCCCAACACCCCAGGCATGCTGTATCATGGCCTTATCATGGTCCAGCTATATCTACCCGCTACAGTACCCGCTCTCCTGCACTAGTTGAGCACAACACCCCAGCCATGCATGTATCATGGCCTTATCATGGTCCAGCTATATCTACCCGCTACAGTACCCGCTCTCCTGCACTAGTTGAGCCCAACACCCCAGGCCTGCATGGCCTTATCATGGTCCAGCTATATTTACCCGCTACAGTACCCGCTCTCCTGCACTAGTTGAGCACAACACCCCAGGCATGTATCATGGCCTTATCATGGTCCAGCTATATCTACCCGCTACAGTACCCGCTCTCCTGCACTAGTTGAGCACAACACCCCAGCCATGCATGTATCATGGCCTTATCATGGTCCAGCTATATCTACCCGCTACAGTACCCGCTCTCCTGCACTAGTTGAGCCCAACACCCCAGGCCTGCTGTATCATGGCCTTATCATGGTCCAGCTATATCTACCCGCTACAGTACCCGCTCTCCTGCACTAGTTGAGCACAACACCCCAGCCATGCATGTATCATGGCCTTATCATGGTCCAGCTATATCTACCCGCTACAGTACCCGCTCTCCTGCACTAGTTGAGCCCAACACCCCAGGCCTGCTGTATCATGCCCTTATCATGGTCCAGCTATATCTACCCGCTACAGTACCCGCTCTCCTGCACTGGTTGAGCCCAACACCCCAGGCCTGCTGTATCATGGCCTTATCATGGTCCAGCTATATTTACCCGCTACAGTACCCGCTCTCCTGCACTAGTTGAGCCCAACACCCCAGGCCTGCTGTATCATGGCCTTATCATGGTCCAGCTATATTTACCCGCTACAGTACCCGCTCTCCTGCACTAGTTGAGTCCAACACCCCAGGCATGCTGTATCATGGCCTTATCATGGTCCAGCTATATCTACCCGCTACAGTACCCGCTCTCCTGCACTAGTTGAGCACAACACCCCAGCCATGCTGTATCATGGCCTTATCATGGTCCAGCTATATCTACCCGCTACAGTACCCGCTCTCCTGCACTAGTTGAGCACAACACCCCAGGCCTGCTGTATCATGGCCTTATCATGGTCCAGCTATATCTACCCGCTACAGTACCCGCTCTCCTGCACTAGTTAAGCCCAACACCCCAGGCCTGCTGTATCATGGCCTTATCATGGTCCAGCTATATCTACCCGCTACAGTACCCGCTCTCCTGCACTAGTTGAGCCCAACACCCCAGGCATGTATCATGGCCTTATCATGGTCCAGCTACCCGCTACAGTACCCGCTCTCCTGCACTAGTTGAGCCCAACACCCCAGGCATGCTGTATCATGGCCTTATCATGGTCCAGCTATATCTACCCGCTACAGTACCCGCTCTCCTGCACTAGTTGAGCCCAACACCCCAGGCCTGCTGTATGATGGCCTTATCATGGTCCAGCTATATCTACCCGCTACAGTACCCGCTCTCCTGCACTAGTTGAGCCCAACACCCCAGGCATGCTGTATCATGGCCTTATCATGGTCCAGCTATATCTACCCGCTACAGTACCCGCTCTCCTGCACTAGTTGAGCCCAACACCCCAGGCCTGCTGTATCATGGCCTTATCATGGTCCAGCTATATCTACCCGCTACAGTACCCGCTCTCCTGCACTAGTTGAGCACAACACCCCAGGCCTGCATGTATCATGGCCTTATCATGGTCCAGCTATATCTACCCGCTACAGTACCCGCTCTCCTGCACTAGTTGAGCCCAACACCCCAGGCATGCTGTATCATGGCCTTATCATGGTCCAGCTATATTTACCCGCTACAGTACCTGCTCTCCTGCACTAGTTGAGCCCAACACCCCAGGCATGCTGTATCATAGCCTTATCATGGTCCAGCTATATCTACCCGCTACAGTACCCGCTCTCCTGCACTAGTTGAGCCCAACACCCCAGGCATGCTGTATAATGGCCTTATCATGGTCCAGCTATATCTACCCGCTACAGTACCTGCTCTCCTGCACTAGTTGAGCACAACACCCCAGGCATGCTGTATCATGCCCTTATCATGGTCCAGCTATATCTACCCACTACAGTACCCGCTCTCCTGCACTAGTTGAGCACAACACCCCAGGCATGCTGTATCATAGCCTTATCATGGTCCAGCTATATCTACCCGCTACAGTACCCGCTCTCCTGCACTAGTTGAGCCCAACACCCCAGGCATGCTGTATCATGGCCTTATTATGGTCCAGCTATATCTACCCGCTACAGTACCCGCTCTCCTGCACTAGTTGAGCCCAACACCCCAGGCATGTATCATGGCCTTATCATGGTCCAGCTATATCTACCCGCTACAGTACCCGCTCTCATGCACTAGTTGAGCCCAACACCCCAGGCATGTATCATGGCCTTATCACGGTCCAGCTATATCTACCCGCTACAGTACCCGCTCTCCTGCACTAGTTGAGCCCAACACCCCAGGCCTGCATGTATCATGACCTTATCATGGTCCAGCTATATCTACCCGCTACAGTACCCGCTCTCATGTACTAGTTGAGCACAACACCCCAGGCCTGCATGTATCATGGCCTTATCATGGTCCAGCTATATCTACCCGCTACAGTACCCGCTCTCCTGCACTAGTTGAGCACAACACCCCAGGCATGCTGTATCATGGCCTTATCATGGTCCAGCTATATCTACCCGCTACAGTACCCGCTCTCCTGCACTAGTTGAGCACAACACCCCAGGCATGCTGTATCATAGCCTTATCATGGTCCAGCTATATCTACCCGCTACAGTACCCGCTCTCCTGCACTAGTTGAGCACAACACCCCAGGCATGCTGTATCATGGCCTTATCATGGTCCAGCTATATCTACCCGCTACAGTACCCGCTCTCCTGCACTAGTTGAGCCCAACACCCCAGGCATGCTGTATAATGGCCTTATCATGGTCCAGCTATATCTACCCGCTACAGTACCCGCTCTCCTGCACTAGTTGAGCCCAATACCCCAGGCATGCTGTATCATGGCCTTATCATGGTCCAGCTATATCTACCCGCTACAGCACCCGCTCTCCTGCACTAGTTGAGCCCAACACCCCAGGCCTGCTGTATCATGGCCTTATCATGGTCCAGCTATATCTACCCGCTACAGTACCCGCTCTCCTGCACTAGTTGAGCCCAACACCCCAGGCCTGCATGTATCATGGCCTTATCATGGTCCAGCTATATCTACCCGCTACAGTACCCGCTCTCCTGCACTAGTTGAGCCCAACACCCCAGGCATGCTGTATCATGGCCTTATCATGGTCCAGCTATATCTACCCGCTACAGTACCCGCTCTCCTGCACTAGTTGAGCACAACACCCCAGGCATGCTGTATCATGGCCTTATCATGGTCCAGCTATATTTATTGAATAATAAGACACAATGTGCAGCAATATATTGCCCGGATATTGTTTGTGATTCCTGCTTTAGCCACAGTAAGGTGCATAAGGTCCTGCTATTGGACCAAGGCCTGATGTCCCACACTGGATGAATGGCACCTACCGCTATTTTGACAGAAATAGCTACGCTATGGTTTTTGAACTCGGGACCGTTGCGCTTGCCCAAGTGGCAAACGGTATCTATATAGTAGTAGGACTCACCTATGATTGACCTGTTTGAAGAATTCTCTGGTCTCAAATGTTTCTAACCAATCCCAGAAGCTGGCTAGCAAGGTTTACATCAAATAATTAAATTAATTTAGCAATAATTAAAAAGGTTATTGCAAACCAAACATTCAAAGGAAGAGGAGTTTAAAATGGCCGCCAAAACAAAAACTGAATGGAACAGCAGAACAGTGCCGCTCTCAGCCAATCAGATGTGATCACATGACCACTGGCTCTACTGCCACAATGAACGCAACAATGACGTCATAGTGGCGGACCGGGGAAGCCTCATTTTAAGGAATATCGCATATAATTATTGAAGGTAGAACTCCAACATTATTCCATTGAAAAGCTAATGAAATATAGATTCTTCTGCTAAATCTAAATGCCTTCATGCAGACCTCGCTGAATAGGGGAGTTGCATGTCTCACTGTGCATGTCTACAGCAGTGCATGCTGGGATTGATTCTGTTGAAATCTGACATACAAACATTTAGCAGCATTTTTATCGAAAATTGCAAGAATGTTTTCACCAATATCACAGATTTTATGAATGATCTATGAAAACCAAATGCATGATGGGAAAGATGGGGACTTATATCATGGAAACATGTATAACACACAGATTGAATTGAATTGAAAAATCTTTTATTTGTCATAAGTTACATTATAAATAGAAAATTGACAAATTGGTCGACAGACTTCTGGGACAGTCCCAGTTCTTCCAGATATTGATATTAGACCATTAATTAATATTCCATGCTGAACATGCCATGTTTTCTATAGGTTTTATACTGTACCATTACTCCCATAATTCAATGCGAATCAAGATTCAAGATGGCGGCTATGCAAATCCCCTATTGCATAGCAAAATGCCTGACAACTCTTGTGCTGAACCGCTAGAAATAGTTTAGTAGCAGGGAATATCCCAGCTTGTTTGCAGCGATCCTTCATTTTTACTTAAATACAAAAACAATATAAGCAATCTAGATCTGGTGAAATATAACCAATTTACTGCCCCCCAAATAAATATCTCTTGTAGATGAACTGATACAGATGTACTTAGACCAAGTGCCTTTCTGTCCTTTTCTCTGTCTCTCTTTCCCTTCTTCTCTATCTCTATTTCCTGGGTATGATCATAAACTGCCTCACTCTCAGCTCTCCCGCCCTTGATATAACCTTCCATATGTTGATAAGGGTATAAAGCAACCAATCTCACTCACCAGCTTACACAGTACAAGTTGTATAGCTTGTATGACAATGCACCTCACAGTGGGTCTAACTTCATGCAGTGAACCACTCTACACGTACTACAGGTGCAGGGGCGCCATGCAGACCTTGTGCCCGGCCCACTAGGTACAGACCTAAACACAAGAGTAGTTAGGTACTGGTGGGACAGGTATAGCACAATGTACATCTACTCCGGTCTCGTTTCATGCAGTCAGTAGATGTAGCTTCATATTCTGGTCCCGTTCATGGGTAGGTATGTATAGCGTGTAGTGTTAGGTCAGTATATCTGCCTATAGTAGGGGGGTGTTTATATGGTTATTAAATTTCAATAAAACTCAATGAAAATTATTAAAGATATATGACATTTTTGTTTTTATCAAAGATATGACATTTTTGTTTCATTAACTATTCGCATATAAACATACAATTGAAATGATTCTCATCCGTGAGCCCTGCACATCCAAACATACTCAATGCTAAATACATACAAGAAGTTTTGTTTTAGGTTTAGATTTTTTGAAAGATAATTGTAAACAACAAGGTTGCACATTTCCTCACTTGGGTAACATTATTGTAAAGTATAACCAACCAACCTCCTTGATCAAGGGCACACATAGCCTGCAACATCGGACCCCAAATAAAATAACCAAACACAGAACCCGCTTGGTCTCTCCTCATTGTTTTGGTTTTTTTTACATCTTGATAATTGTAAAAAGAATTACCTGTGCGATACTGAGTCTATGTACCCCCCCCCCCCCAACCACACAACACCGCTCCCCGCCTTCATTCAATTAGTCCTTCCTCCTCTCCCTCACACCGGAACTAACTCCTCCACACCGGAAGTAGCGGTGTATCGTCAATTATCGTCCTCCCAAATAACGAGATATGAAGTGCCTCTGGCGGCACACTCCTAAACTAATATTGAATACCTCGTTAGGTGGCGCCACTCTCATGAACACCAGTGCGCATGCCCCAACACACTTATCACATGACCAGCATCGATCTCCAAAACGAGGCTTTGTCCCCGGAAGTTATTGACTAAGAGGGAGAATGGGGGACAGAGCGCATGCGCATTGAGCGCGGCGAGCAGACGACTTTTTACTGGTTAAATGGAATGAAGGAAAGGCGGGAAAACGGAGAAAGAGAAGAAGGAGGCCGCAGAAAGTGTTACAACGTTATTAGCGGCAATTAGGGGGCGCTTTTGACATTGCCATGGATACAGCAGGGGGGGGGTAGAATGGGGGAGGGGGTGCATGGAGGAAGGGTTGAATGGGGGAGGGGGTAGAAAGTAGGAAGGGGGAAAGATGTTAATGGAGGGAAGGACAAAGACGACTAGTGACAAGACGTTGTTGAAGCCGCACAGTGAGACGCAGGAGGAAGCGGGGTTGTATGGAATAAGGTAACTGTTGCTGGAGCCTGTACACCCCCTATGCAGCATGGTAAGGCGTTTAGTATAAACCAATGAACTGTGCCTGTAGTGTAACTGATGTCTGATAAATATATGTAGTGTTTCTCCTCTGTTCACCAGTTGTTCACGGATATATATCCACACAAGTGGTGTATTGTTCTCTCACTGAGATTTGTCAATTCCTCATTCATACAATAAGTAGAATGCAGTAATAGTTATAATACCAATGGTACAATATGGTTATTAGTCGTACCGTAATAACTACAGTGTATTGTATTATATTCCATATTAAGGCCACAGAGTTGCATCAAGTGTAAGATTCTTCAGCTATAATTAGCTTAGTTTCATTTCATTTCAAAAGTAGAATAAAAAATATATTATCATTGAGCCAATAAAATGAGCGTGGAGCTGAAATGTTGCAACGATACAGGAAAGATACAAATACACAGTTGCAGACAAACCAAGACAGGTTCGTGGACTAATGCATCATGTTATAACCACAAACTCACAGAAATAGAAAAAAGCGAGTGTGAAGAAAAAACAGAGAGAGGGAAGTAGGACTAAGGGAAAGGCAACCTCAGCTTTGATGCATGTGAAAGCAACATTTGTTATATTTTTCTTTCATTATTTGAAAATATAACACTTTTACATTGACTAGGAATGTGTGAGGATGTATATAAGGGCTGGAGTCAGGGCGTGTGTGTGTGTAGGTGTGGGTGTGTGTAGGGCGGGGGGGGGGATAGTAGTAACATGGCCCGAATAATTATCCTGGAAATTAGAAATTATACAGATTAGAAGATTGGAGCAATTACTAAGTTAAGGAATTTATTGGAAAACTGTTTTCTTATTCTGAGAATCTATTGACATGATATTCATTCAAACTACTGATATTAGTAAGTATTATTTCCAGGATGTCAGTGAAAGACTCAAACTATTAGAGATTAATGTAGAAAGAATTAACTTGGCAAACGTCTATTTGCCTTCTCTTGTTAAACCGTTATCATGGCTCGTTATTACATGTAACCTAATCCTTTATGATTAATAGTAACAGTGCATTTGATGTTAGCTGTGTCACAAAACATGAATTGCTAAACATGTGACACACTGCACAATGCACACTATTACCTCCCGAGTTATCACCTAATTCAAGAACAATTTTTTCACCAACAAACACATATTGCCATGGCAACATAATACAAACAAATGTTTTGTTGAAATATCGTAGTTGTAAATCTCGATATATGAACTTGTTGCTATGGTTACCCCCACCTGTACAGTATATTTTTATATTCCCTGCAGAAACAAAGCTACCTATTCACGAGGTCGACAGTAATGGCCAGAGACGGGTGCTTCTCCCATAGATGAATGTTTTTTTTGTGAAAAACGACACAAAAATCTCAAAATCCACGCCTTTCAGGGATTGTTCCCCTATGTGTCCTGCTTCAAATATCCCAAAGGTCATCCGCTAGAGTCTATTTATCAATGGTCCAAACAGAAATACAGATGAACTATTCTACATTCCTTTGTAATTCAAGTGTTTCTCTCTCTCGTTATTACATGAAGCCTAATCCTCAATGATAATTAGTAATATTACATTTGATGTGAGCTGTGCTTGTCTATTTAGATACTTTATTAGTAGGTTCCAAACAGAAATATTGCTAACTATTTTTCAAAAATAAAACCATCACATTTTAAATACAGAATTACTTGTCAGTTGCCCTTATATTTGTACAATCATTAGAAGCAGCTTTATCTTATCTTTTCAAGTATGATGACATCTTAAAATCTATTTTATGAAACATTTAGTATTGTATGCGCCAAGAAGGCAGGTTATGATGAGTAAAACTTCTATTTTTCTAATCTATTTTTTGAGACTTATGACTTATTTCCCTGTAACACTTCACAATTGAGGGAATTAGAACATATTAGAAAAGTGTTTATTCATCGCCAAGAATGCAGAAATTATGAAATTAATGTGACAAAAAGTTTGACATGCTTATGGAATTACATTCCATGTATTCCCACTGTTACCTTTACTTTTAGTGATTTTGATTTGATTCATAATGATTTATGAAAAATATCAGGATATGAGGAAAGATTTAGTTCAAATCAACTAATATGGAACTACACAAGTGCCATAACACAAAGTATAGAATCAAATCTAATACAATAACACAGAATTAGTTTTATGTTTTAATGTTCAGCATCTGTTCTATGTTTTCATGTTTTAATTGCTGCGAGATGCGTGTATGTTATCTGCATCAGGCCATGGCAGGCATATGGCGTCCTACTGTAAGACAACTTATGTGAAAAATCTACAGAACGAAAGTGAAAGTATTTCCTCTGAAGTAGACTCAAGAGAGACGCGGTATGACGTAAGAGGTGAGGCACGCTACTCAGACGCCGGCCACTGGGTCAGCAACGCCATTAAAACGTCACAACAGAAGCAGACGACTTTGTACAAGGTCAAGGTCACACTAGTAAATCCTACAGTGCTTAATGGAGACGCTGGAGGAAAAAGCCCGGATGTAGGGTTTCTCCAGAGACAAGTGTCACGTGATTTGACGTGGCGTGACGTCTATGACGTCAATGTACGTCAGTGATTTATTGGCTGGTTATCTAGGAATTGTTGGAGAGAATGGGGAAGGAATGAAAATATAGATTTTCCTTTTTCTGAAAAGTCTGAGAAGAATTTATACAATCTCACAACACTATTTTAGAAATGGACAATGACAATAAGTCAATTACATGAACTAAAATCCTATATTTTAATCAAACTTTATGTAAGATCGAAATACTTATAGGAAATGGATCTCTCAGGAAGACCTGCCTAGGCAGAGAGGATGCATCCAATTTCGGAATGTTATTGTCTGCTCTGAATAAAAAATGCAATATATATATATATATATATATGTCTTTGAACATTGCAGTAAGAGAAACTACTTATCTAGTGTCTATCAATATATGCTCCGTATTTGATTCAAATTTATATTAGGTTTTCTTTAAGATACTGTATGACAATTCTAAACGCCGGACATATGTTTATATGGACATAGGACATAGGTTTATATTGTGTATTCATTCATATGAATGCTCATATATTTTGTGTAGTGAGGCCTGTGTGTTTGGCGGTTGCCTAGCGACTAGCAACCTTCAAATCACTCTCACACTTGATTCGGTTGGACCCAGATGTGGAATTTGGTTTGTTGAAAATCTATTGTACATTGCCGATTGTACATTTTCTGAAAACCTGACTCATGTGCGCCGAGAGACTGCAGTGCACAAGTATATTCATATGTTGTATATTTTATTCCACTTGAAGCAAAGCTCTGTACATAGCCTTTCTTCTCCCTTCCTCGGATCATGTATGTGAGTTAGAATGCCACTGCTGTGAATGCAACTAGATATGTTTTATTATGGTTGTATCTGAGAACGGGGAGTAATTACATAATGTTTAGCTGAATACAAATATCTAAATACAAAAATAAACTCTCCGCCCCGCTGCAGGGCTGTGCTCACTCGCCTCCCATTCATAATGTACAGTGGAACCTTGCATAAAGACCACCTCTCTATAGAGACCACCCCTCTATTATATATACAGTGGAACCTCACATAAAGACCACCTCTCTATAGAGACTACCCCTCTATTATATATACAGTGGAACCTCACATAAAGACCACCTCTCTATAGAGACCACCCCTCTATTATATATACAGTGGAACCTCACATATAGACCACCTCTCTATAGAGACCAACCCTCTATTAAGACCACCCCTCTATAGAGACTACCCCTCTATTATATATACAGTGGAACCTCACATAAATAGCACCTCTCTATAGAGACCACCCCTCTATAATATATATATACAGTGGAACCTCACATAAAAACCACCTCTCTATAGAGACCACCCCTCTATGAATAAGAATAATTCATATAATTATTCACCATTCATGGTTTATATTTCTATGTCTCACACATAGGGCAAAAAGAAAGGCACGTGATCAGTTTATCAACTTGTACACAGTAACTGAGGTTTTACTCCTGTTCAACTTTTATTTTTTATTTTATTTTTGTCTTTTTACTTGTATTGTTCGATACCTTTTGAGATGGTTTTATTTGTGTTATTTTGCCCCTGGCGGCGGATTACAGACATGACTCATGTTATTTCTTTGATTGTTTGATACTTTGTTTGAAGAACACTTTCTTCTCCCTTCCTCGGATCATGTATGTGAGTTAGAATGCCACTGCTGTGAATGCAACTAGATATGTTTTATTATGGTTGTATCTGAGAACGGGGAGTAATTACATAATGTTTAGCTGAATACAAATATCTAAATACAAAAATAAACTCTCCGCCCCGCTGCAGGGCTGTGCTCACTCGCCTCCCATTCATAATGTACAGTGGAACCTTGCATAAAGACCAGCTCTCTACAGAGACCACCCCTCTATTATATATACAGTGGAACCTCACATAAAGACCACCTCTCTATAGAGACCACCCCTCTATTATATATACAGTGGAACCTCACATATAGACCACCTCTCTATAGAGACCAACCCTCTATTAAGACCACCCCTCTATAGAGACTACCCCTCTATTATATATACAGTGGAACCTCACATAAAGACCACCCCCTCTATAGAGACCACCCCGCTATTATATATACAGTGGAACCTCACATAAAGACCACCTCTCTATAGAGACCACCCCTCTATTATATATACAGTGGAACCTCACATAAAGACCACCCCTCTATAGAGACCACCCCTCTATCATATATACAGTGGAACCTTGCATAAAGACCACCCCTCTATAGAGACCACCCCTCTATTATATATACAGTGGAACCTCACATAAAGACCACCTCTCTATAGAGACCACCCCTCTATTATATATACAGTGGAACCTCACATAAAGACCACCTCTCTATAGAGACCATCCCTTTATTATATATACAGTGGAACCTCACATAAAGACCACCTCTCTATAGAGACCATCCCTCTATTATATATACAGTGGAACCTTGCATAAAGACCACCTCTCTATAGACACCACCCCTCTATTATATATACAGTGGAACTTCACATAAAGACCACCTCTCTATAGAGACCACCCCTCTATTATATATACAGTGGAACCTCACATAAAGACCACCTCTCTATAGAGACTGCCCCTCTATTATATATACAGTGGAACCTAGCATAAAGACCACCTCTCTATAGAGACCACCCCTCTATTATATATACAGTGGAACCTCACATAAAGACCACCTCTCTATAGAGACCACCCCTCTATTATATATACAGTGGAACCTCACATAAAGACCACCCCTCTATAGAGACCACCCCTCTATCATATATACAGTGGAACCTTGCATAAAGACCACCCCTCTATAGAGACCACCCCTCTATTATATATACAGTGGAACCTCACATAAAGACCACCTCTCTATAGAGACCACCCCTCTATTATATATACAGTGGAACCTCACATAAAGACCACCTCTCTATAGAGACCATCCCTTTATTATATATACAGTGGAACCTCACATAAAGACCACCTCTCTATAGAGACCACCCCTCTATTATATATACAGTGGAACCTTGCATAAAGACCACCTCTCTATAGACACCACCCCTCTATTATATATACAGTGGAACTTCACATAAAGACCACCTCTCTATAGAGACCACCCCTCTATTATATATACAGTGGAACCTCACATAAAGACCACCTCTCTATAGAGACTGCCCCTCTATTATATATACAGTGGAACCTAGCATAAAGACCACCTCTCTATAGAGACCACCCCTCTATTATATATACAGTGGAACCTCACATAAAGACCACCTCTCTATAGAGACTGCCCCTCTATTATATATACAGTGGAACCTCACATAAAGACCACCTCTCTATAGAGACTACCCCTCTATCATATATACAGTGGAACCTTGCATAAAGACCACCTCTCTATAGAGACCACCCCTCTAATATATATACAGTGGAACCTCACATAAATACCACCTCTCTATAGAGACCACCCCTCTATAATATATATATACAGTGGAACCTCACATAAAAACCACCTCTCTATAGAGACCACCCCTCTATTATATATACAGTGGAACCTCTCATAAATACCACCTCTCTATAGAGACCACCCCTCTATAATATATATATACAGTGGAACCTCACATAAATACCACCTCTCTATAGAGACCACCCCTCTATAATATATATATACAGTGGAACCTCACATAAAAACCACCTCTCTATAGAGACCACCCCTCTATGAATAAGAATAATTCATATAATTATTCACCATTCATGGTTTATATTTCTATGTCTCACACATAGGGCAAAAAGAAAGGCACGTGATCAGTTTATCAACTTGTACACAGTAACTGAGGTTTTACTCCTGTTCAACTTTTGGAGAACTTGCTCCGAATGGCAGGAATAAAGAACAACTGCATTAATCTTGTTCTCAATTGTATTTCATTCACAATCAAGTTTTAAAAGTAATGAAGAGAGCAGAAAGAAGAGCCAATATAAGCCAAGCCCGTGTAAGTTACCTGGGTATATTGATATGTTTAATGTAGCATTTGAAGTATAAATATCCGCCTAGTCCTTGCCCCTCCACCTCCCCCCCCCCTCCCGCCATCTTTCCCCACACAACCCTCATATATACATACACACATCCTCCCTCCACCCGTCAACCTACCCCCCCCCCCCCCACACACACACACCCCTCATATGCACACACCCTCCTTCCACCTCCCCCCTCACCCCCCCCCCCCACCACACACACACACACACTTACACACCTCTCATGTACACACTGCTACAATAACGTCCCACATCCCGCTGTTGCTAGAGTTTATATTTCCTCACATCTCACCCTCTCACCCCCCCCCCCCCCACCCCCCACACACCCACATACACACCCATATATACACACACCTACCCCCCCCCCCCACACACACAAACACACCTCCACACACCTCATATACACCTCCCCCCCCTCCCTCCCCCCCCCCCCACACACACCTCACCCCTCATATGCAAACTGCTACAATAACGTCCCACATCCCGCTGTTGCTAGAGTTCCTCACATCTCACATCTTTTTTCCCTTCCCTACGTAAGAGTGACCTCCTTATCTCCCAGCATGCTTTGTGCTCCTACTTCCGCTTCCGCCTCACGTTTTAGAGCTGTCAGGAATCATAAGGACGCATGCGCCATGACCTCCCAACCTGACCTCACTTTGCCTTAAGCGTCAACCAATCATCAAACGCCTTACATGTTGCCATGGCCAAACAACCAACTTCCAGAACGAGGCTGCCGCCATAATCGCCTCAAATACACGTGTGCGCATGCGCCAACTAAAACCCGTGAAAGTGCGCCAGGCTAGTAAAAGAGGGCGCCACTTGTACTTCCGCTTTTCTTACCCAGAACGAGGCCACAAGGCTGACACCTAGCGGCAGAGGATCAAAGAGTTTGACGACCTCGTTTTGGGACGTGGTACTTTTACCCCCTCTTGTGGCGGGCCTTGTAACAATAGATCATGCGGGAACGAGGCTGGAATGATTGCAGGAACCGACGGTAGAGGCGCTGAGTGTTGACTTTCAGGTCGCACTACACAAAATGTTTCCCATCTCAATATTGTGAGAGAAAACGTTGGCGGGAAGGGGATAATGTGTTACTGGCGCGGGGGGGGGGGGAGGGGGGGGGAGGGGGGAGAAGTCATTCTGTGCACAGAACTCTCCCTATAGAAGGTAACAAGAGACGTTTGATGTGTGTTGCAGAATGCAGTGTTGCCATAGTGAGGTGTAGAGACCAGGGGCCTGTTGTACAACGCTAAGGACATGTATAGTAGTGTGCAGGAATTCCTACACATTCCTCCCTTCAGTGGTCAGGAATACAATATCTGTTCCTACTGCCGGGATCTCACGACGGAAGGATTTGTTTCCTTCCTACATCTGAAGGAATTCCGATAAAATAATTGCTTTCCTTTCTTTATGCACCAGGCCCAGCACTAGGCAGTAATGGAGGGCGGGAGGGAGGGAGGAGGGTTCAGGGCGAGGCACTGCTACATTTTACTATACACACAGAGGAACGCGCATTTTAGAACAGAGCGGGCTTATTGGCACGATACAAAACATGGTGTGTTTTCGATGTATTTAGCTGAAAACTAGGTATGGTTTCTATAGGGAACCCCCATCCAGCAAATGAATGAAATATATTTTCTGTCTATTTCAAAACAATAGTTGTTTTAAACATGAGAAATGTACACTTTCAGATTTGTCTGGTTAGAAAGACTTGTTTTCCTTCTTTAATTAGCTTTTTTGTCAAAAATGTGTTTTAAAAAATACGGGACGGTAACACAATTAATAATACGAACTAGATAGGGGGGTTGGAGTGGGGCTGTAAATCTGAAACAGACCTATTTGTATTGTTTGCCACTGTTTAAACGGGCCAAGTTTTTCAGGGTTGGGATGGAGTGTGGGGAATCAGACAAACATCAGTGGATGCACAGGACAGTGAATGCACAGGACAGTGAATGCACAGGACAGTGAATGCACAGGACAGTGAATGTGCGCAGCTTCAGGTGCTGATATATGAGAGCATTCTACTCCCGTATATGAGGCAGAGAGGCGGACGTATAACCATTATTCCTATGTATGACCCCCTATGTATGACACAGTATAGTGCCATAGACAATTATACATGTCCTATACTACTCACGTCCCATTATATGGGTAGTTATATATTATCCACAAGATTCAACATCTGACGTATCATAGAAGACGTCATTACAAGGCCTTAAGTCGTGGTCTTATCGTATATGTTTATCCTAAGATAAAGTTATAATCATTATTTTCTGTTTTCTAATTTTAGTTTCCTAAGTTTAGGTTTGTTTATTCAGTGCATGACACTGACGCCGCTCATGGTGATAACAAATAGCCGTACAAAGGTCTAATAAGGTGTCCATATTCACTCCAGTTTGCAATAACCTGAAGACAATATGTTCTATATTCAGTAAATATTCACCTAATTCGGTCTGTTACGATTTTGTCATTACTGACACAAGATGGCGTTGGCTGTCCGAAAAGGAAGCCAGGGTAGACATAACAATGCTGTAGCGTATGCCTACCCAGTTTGTATATCATCGGTAAACAAATGAACGCCATCTTATTTAAAGCAGCTTAATCATCAAGAAAAACATTCACATTATGTTACTAGGTAGACAAAATGATTCCCAAGATGGAATTTTCATACATCAAGCCCGCCGAATAGAGATTGGCCTGGCCTGGGTGGGATGTGTCGAACAAAATGGCAAAAGTACAGAAGAAAACCGTTGATACGCCTTATACCAGGCGGTGCCATCGGCATTTGAGGACAAACAAATGGCATATATGGGTCAGATTTTCAGAAAATGTACAATTCAACTTCGCCAATCTTCTCAAATAACCCAAATTTCAGACGAAAATAAAGTTCAAAATACAGTTCAACCTAACCAAACAGATTGCTATAATCCATACAATGCCAGATATACTCAAAATATACCTAGTAGTGACCAAATTGCAGCCTAATTTTGCAGAATTTACTCAATGTGTAGAGCTGCCAATTGTACATTTTCTGAAAATCTGACCCATATAGAGATAAAAACAAACAATACAGGTTTAAGACTCCTCCCACTCAGTTAGTTCATAAGATGAAATGAACAATAAAACACGGCACATTGCCTCCTGTATCTATGGCTTATAGACTCCCAGGGACCATCACCAAGTCACATGACCTCCACATCTCGCCTAATCTCGCCTGGTGTCACATGTTATTATATACCTCTTCTATTGGTCTCCCACTGGGAATATTACCCAGAATACCCCGCCCGCTGTGCCCGCATCTGATTGGTTGTCTTGGCCGGTCACAAAGG
>CALNXF010000033.1:15000-38363 GCA_942159475.1 Sthenelais limicola | reverse complement strand
TCAGCCTAATTTAGGAAAATTTACTAAATACATACAACTGCCAATTGTACATTTTTTGAAAATCTGACCCATATAATAGAAAATGGATGAAAATCAGTCGGCTTAAAGATATATGGGTGAAATTTCCAGAAAATGGACAATTCACATTTAGAAACATTCCTAAATAACCCGAATTTAATGCAAAAATGAGATTCAAAACACAATTCAACATAACCAAACACATCCTTTGAATCGACTCAATACCGAATATACTCCGACATAGCTAGTATTTATCATTTTTCAGTCGAATTTAGCAGAATTTCATAAATGTGTAGAGCTGCCAATTGTACATTTTCTGGTGACCTGACCCATATGCAAGCAGGTGCAGAATTTGATCAAACTAAAGCCTCAAAAGTGAAGACCTATGTTAAGTCACAGAGGGATTAAAATCCATTTTCCTTTATCTTATACGAATGCAACTGTATATGGGTCAAGTTTTCAGAAAATGTACAATTCATCTTCGCCAATCCTCTCAAATAACTCAAATTTCACACAAAAATAAAGTTCAAAATACAGTTCAACCTAACCAAACTGATTGCTATAATCAATGCAATGCCGAATATACTCGAATTTACCTAGTATTGGCCAAATTGCAGCCTAATTTACTAAATGTATACAGCTGCCAATTGTACATTTTCTGAAAATCTGACCCATATATAAAAGTGAAATAAAACTATTACATACAAAAGTAAAGAAACACAATCTTTACTTCGGCCTTGTCCGTAAGCCTTCTTCTGTGTGTTTCTATGACAACTGTAAGTATTTTGATATATTACACGGGAAATCTTTAGAACAAGGATTACTAGTGAAAACTAACGACAGCTGCATTGTCGGATTAGACTACTTTTTTCTTTTCGGGTCAGATTTTCAGAATATGTACAATTGGCAGCTGTACACATTGAGTAAATTCTACTAAATTACTAAATTAGGCTGCAATTTGGTCAATACTAGGTAAATTCGAGTATATTCGGCATTGCATTGATTCTAGCAATTTTTTTTAGTTAGGTTGAACTGTATTTTGAACTTTATTTTCGTCTGAAATTTGGGTTATTTGAGAGGATTGGTGAAGACGAATTGTACATTTTCGGAAAATCTGACCCTTTTGTTCCGTTCTTTTCCTTCCCATTTGGAAGTAATTTGATCAAGGATTTTGGAGGATTTCACTCGGGTTGTTTTTGCTGCAAGGCCTTTATATAACAGTCCACATTAATATATCGTATATCAAGGATGAATGTGGAGGCACGGCAGAAATACTGAAATCTTTCTGGCAAGGAAAAAAGCACCCATAGGAAATGTCGCCGCCATTTTCCCTTACAGTGCAATATATGGGTCAGATCTTCAGAAAATGTACAATCGGCAGATCTATCACATTTAGTAGGTAGGTGGGCCAGATCGTCAGAATATTACAATTGACAGCTCTACACATTTGGGAAATTCTCCTAAATTAGGCAGAAAAATGGTGAATACTGGGTATATTTGGTATCGCATTGATTTATAGTATCAGTTCTGTTATGTTAAACTACATTTTGAAGCTCATTTCTGTCTTAAATGTGGCTTATTTGAGAGGATTGCTGAAGGCGAATTGTATGAGATCCAGGTCGTCAGAAAATTACAATTGACAGCTCTACACATTTCGGGATTATTGCTAAATTATGCTGAAAAATGGCTAATACTAGGTATATCTGAGTATATTTGGTATCGCATTGATTTAAACAATCTGTCTGGTTATATTGAACTGAGTTTTAAACCTCATTTTTGTCTTAATTGTGGATTATTTGAGAGGATTGGTGATGGCGAATTGTACATTTTCTGGCAATGTCACCCATAGACAGTACAGCTGACACAGGTACTGAACAATCTGAATTAAAATTTCTGTCCTACAAACTACAAAAATCTCGATTATAATACTTACAAGTACTTAACTCACAGTGTGAGTAAAAAGATAAGAATATCCCCGTCACGAGTGCTTACCCCTTGACGCGATTTTTTTTTTTTTTTCCTTCATGAGTAAAAAGAATAAGAGAACTCACCGCTTTGAGTTTGGTCATGAGTAGGTGTACGTCGATATAAGGGTAAGATTTTCAGAAAATGTACAATTCACCTTCCCCAATCCTCTCAAATAATCCAAATCTAATATCGAATTTACGTTCAAAATACAGTTTAACACAAATAAAGGGATATTTTTAATCAGCACAATGCCAAAGATACTTGAATATGCAGAGCATTTAAAATATTCCAGTCTAATTTAGCAGAATTTACCAAATTTGTAGAGCTGACAATTGTACATTTTCTGAAAATCTGACCCTTAACGCACATTGTGAGTAAAAAGAAATAGAGGTTATTGTGAAATATGCCATACTTAGACCAACACTGAGTTGAGGGACAGCGCTACCTTTTCCCAAGCAGAGAGAACCTTAGTAATACGTTTGTATGCTTAAGGAAAATAAAGATACATATGGGTCACACCATCAGAAAATGTACAATTCACCTTCACCAATCCTCTCAAATATCCCGAATCTAAGACAAAAATGAGCTTCAAAATGCAGTTTAACATAACCGAACTGATACTTTAAATCAATACAATACCAAATATACTCAGATATACAAGATAATCATCATTGTTCAGCCTAATTTAGCAGAATTTCCTAAATGTGTAAAGCTGCCAATTGGACATTTTCTGACGATTTGAGACATTTATGATAACAAAAAGTATAAGAACTCACCACTTTGACTTCACACAAATCTCGATAATAAAAAGATAGAATATCACCATCACGAGTGCTTACCCCTTGACGCGATTTTTTTTTTTTTTTTTTTTTTTTTTTTTTATTATGAGTAAAAAGAAATAGAGAACTCACCACTTTGAGTGTGGTCATGAGTAGGTGCACGTCGATATAAGGGTAAGATTTTCAGAAAATGTACAATTCACCTTCCCCAATCCTCTCAAATAATCCAAATCTAATATCAAAATTACGTTCAAAATCAATGCGATGCCAAATATACTCAGATATTCCCGGTATTCCATCATTTTTCAGCCAAATTTAGCAGAATTTCCTAAATGAGTAGAGCCACCAATTGTACATTTTCTGACAATCTGTCTCGTGTAGGGGGTGGGTAGGGTCTACTGTAATGTGGAATAGGGTGTTTCCCTGCCTCTACCCCCGTCCCCCCCCGCCCCCCCCCCCCCCCACACACACCCCTCTTAGGTGCAGATCCGGTCTTGGCTCAATGTCAATCGTACATTTTCTGACGATTTGAGCCATATTTGATAACAAAAAGAAATAAAGAACTTACCACTTTGAGTGTGGTCATGAGTAGGTGCACGTCGATATAAGGGTAAGATTTTCAGAAAATGTACAATTCACCTTCCCCAATCCTCTCAAATAATCCAAATCTAATATCAAAATTACGTTCAAAATCAATGCGATACCAAATATACTCAGATATTCCCGGTATTCCATCATTTTTCAGCCAAATTTAGCAGAATTTCCTAAATGAGTAGAGCTACCAATTGTACATTTTCTGACAATCTGTCTCGTGTAGGGGGTGGGTAGGGTCTACTGTAATGTGGAATAGGGTGTTTCCCTGCCTCTACCCCCGTCCCCCACCCCCCCCACACACACACATACACACACCCCTCTTAGGTGCAGATCCGGTCTTGGCTCAATGTCAATCGTACATTTTCTGACGATTTGAGCCATATTTGATAACAAAAAGAAATAGAGAACTCACCACTTTGATGTCACACAAATCTCGAAATCTCGATAATAGAAATATAGAATATCACGAGTGCTTACCTCCTTGACGTGATCTTTTTGTTTTATTATGAGTAAAAAGAAAACGAGAACTGACCACTTTGAGTGTGGTCATGAGTAGGTGCACGTCGACCATGTCTGCCAAAATTAGAAGCCTTGTTACAGAGGACAGGAGGGCGCGGGCTGCCCGAACCATGGCACCCCGCTTCATCGAAGAACAAGGCTCCTCTGCAAACTCTTGCGACGCCACACGCATCTGCTCTCCTGCAACAAATAAATTAAATTTAAAATAAATTCATATTATACCATGAGATTTAATTAATTTCATTAAAGAAGATGTAATTTCAGGCATCTGATCTCCTGCAACAAATAATTTAAATTTGAAATAAATTCATTTATACCATGAGATTTAATTAATTTCATTAAAGAAGATGTAATTTCAGGCATCTGATCTCCTGCAACAAATAAATTTCATTTATACCACCATGAGATTATATATATATATATATATATATTGTATTTTTATTCCGAATCAAACAGCTACATCAATTTTCAGAAAAGGATGCCAGCCTCTCCCTGAGGAGGTCTTCCTGGGGGATCCTTGTTTTAAGATAAGATAAGATAAGATAAGAACTACTTTATTCATCAAATTGGTATAAATTACACGATAAACAGGTATACAGACTTCTAGATTACCTCCAGTTCTCCCTGACGTTACCTTTAGGCCTAAAACTTTGTTTTTTACATGACTTTTAGCTAATCTAGTGTACATTTAAGTGACAGTGGTACAATAATTAAAATGTTAAAATATAAGACATATAAGTAAGAAGGAGCAGAGAAGTATTAAATACTTTCCCTTTCTCACGTCGATATTTATAATACCAGTACAGGTATATACCCAGTACTCAGTTAAACAAGCTGCGTCGTCGTCCCAGATTTATGTTGGGAGTGACATAAACATTTTGTCAGATGGAACATCTAGGTGTACTTCTAGATCTACTATGTGGTAGCAAGATATCGGGATGCATTCATTCTGTCCGATTCAATTAATTCAGATTAAATTAATTTCATTAAAGAAGATGTAATTTCAGGCATCTGATCTGGTCTTCCTAAGGTTTTTAGAATCGAAATGTAATCTGAGAAGATGTGGTTTCGTTTGGAAAAAGTTGAATAAAAATTGAATTGGTGGTTTGGGAGCTGGCGATGCAGGAACAGCTAGCTTTTGGCTGCTTCAAGTGTTATGGGGACTATATGGGTCAGGTTTTTAGAAAATGTATAATTCAACTTCCCCAATCGTCTCAAATAACCCAAATTTCAGACGAACATAAAGTTCAAAATACAGTTCAACCTAACCAAACAGATTGCTAGAATCAATGCAATGCCAAATATACTCGGATTTACCTAATATTGACCAAATTGCAGCCTAATTTAGGAGAATTTACTAAATGTGTACAGCTGCCAATTGTACATTTTCTGAAAACCTGACCCATATAGTAAAGCAACCATTTCACAGAAAAGGGGAAACAATGTACAAATATTGCACTTAACCTTCGCCGCTTGAATATATGTCCAGGGAACAATAATAGCCTATATAAGAAAACAAATATTCTACTTAAGGTGAAAGTAAATAATGTACTATAATGACAAAATTCAAAATGATTCCGTCAGTTTTCTGACTCTGAATCTATAATATTGTTGAAAGCTCGCTAAAGAATCAGTAATAATTTGGTCTCAGCGTAAAGGTGCCAAAGGTGTACAAAAGGTAAAGGTGTACAATCGGCAGATCTATCACATTTAGTAAATTCTGTAATTAGACTGAAAAATGGCCAATAATATCTGAGTATATTTGATATTGAGTATCTGAGTATATTTAATATTGCCTTAATTCAAGCAATCTGTTTGGTTATCTTGGATTGAATTTTGAACCTCATCTTTGTCATCCTTCACTTGAGACATGCGCAGTGAGGTAAATGGGAGAGGATAATGCATAAATGATAGGACTAGGACTAGGACTCCCCATTCATGGACTCAGTCAAGGGGGAGTAGTGACCCTAACATGGGCCGTCCAGTCTAGGTACAAAGATGAGAGAGTCCCTTCAATTGGAGGGAACGCCTCTCGCCTAAAAGTGCAATTATAATTTCATTAAGACCGCAAAATGTCATTATAATCCCATTAAAACGCCTAGTCCTTGGCCAGGAAACCGATCAGCGAAGTAGGGGTCTAATCACTGACATACCATTCTTATCTTATCTGAAGTTTTGGACCTAGACCGAATGACCGTAACATTATTTTTTTTCTGATTTCGTTTTTTGAACAAAACAAAATCAAGGACTTGTGCAAGCCTAGGGAGTAAGGCCACCATTGCGGTGATCTAGTCCTGGTAAAAAAAGTTAAAAAAAAACCCAAACAGTTCCCTGGTCACTTGCCTGAGCCTATTTTATTATTTATTATATCACATTCCTCTTGAGAGGTGCAATAAAAAAAATTTTATCGCTACAAATTCGAAGTCATCAAAAGTAGCATAGCGCCCCGTTGTGGACGTTGCATGAACTAATGTTAGACGGGCCCTGAGGGAGGTAAAACGCATGTTGCACTCTCTGACACTTCTCTACTGAATAGGTCTAGGCTCAGAGCTGAGAGAGTCCCTTCAAACTGAGGGAAAGCCCTGAGGGAGGTTACACGCATGCTGCACTCTCTGACACTTCTCTACTGAATAGCACTAGGCTCAGAGCTGAGAGGGTCCCTTCAAACTGAGGGAAAGCCCTGAGGGAGGTTACACGCATGCTGCACTTTCTGACACTTCTCTACTGAATAGGTCTAGGCTCAGAGCTGAGAGGGTCCCTTCAAACTGAGGGAAAGCCCTGAGGGAGGTTACACGCATGCTGCACTTTCTGACACTTCTCTACTGAATAGGTCTAGGCTCAGAGCTGAGAGAGTCCCTTCAAACTGAGGGAAAGCCCTGAGGGAGGTTACACGCATGTTGCACCCTCTGACACTTCTTTACTGAATAGCACTAGGCTCAGAGCTGAGAGAGTCCCTTCAAACTGAGGGAAAGCCCTGAGGGAGGTTACACGCATGTTGCACCCTCTGACACTTCTTTACTGAATAGCACTAGGCTCAGAGCTGAGAGAGTCCCTTCAAACTGAGGGAAAGCCCTGAGGGAGGTTACACGCATGTTGCACCCTCTGACACTTCTTTACTGAATAGCACTAGGCTCAGAGCTGAGAGAGTCCCTTCAAACTGAGGGAAAGCCCTGAGGGAGGTTACACGCATGTTGCACTCTCTGACACTTCTCTACTGAATAGCTCTAGGCTCAGAGCTGAGACAGTCCCTTCAAACTGAGGGAAAGCCCTGAGGGAGGTTACACGCATGCTGCACCCTCTGACACTTCTCTACTGAATAGGTCTAGGCTCAGAGATGAGAGAGTCCCTTCAAACTGAGGGAAAGCCCTGAGGGAGGTTACACGCATGTTGGACTCTCTGACACTTCTCTACTGAATAGGTCTAGGCTCAGAGATGAGAGAGTCCCTTCAAACTGAGGGAAAGCCCTGAGGGAGGTTACACGCATGTTGGACTCTCTGACACTTCTTTACTGAATAGGTCTAGGCTCAGAGATGAGAGAGTCCCTTCAAACTGAGGGAAAGCCCTGAGGGAGGTTACACGCATGTTGGGCTCTCTGACACTTCTTTACTGAGTAGGTTTAGGCTCAGAGATGAGAGAGTCCCTTCAAACTGAGGGAAAGCCCTGAGGGAGGTTACACGCATGTTGGACTCTCTGACACTTCTTTACTGAGTAGGTTTAGGCTCAGAGATGAGAGAGTCCCTTCAAACTGAGGGAAAGCCCTGAGGGAGGTTACACGCATGTTGGACTCTCTGACACTTCTTTACTGAATAGGTCTAGGCTCAGAGATGAGAGAGTCCCTTCAAACTGAGGGAAAGCCCTGAGGGAGGTTACACGCATGTTGGACTCTCTGACACTTCTTTACTGAATAGGTCTAGGCTCAGAGATGAGAGAGTCCCTTCAAACTGAGGGAAAGCCCTGAGGGAGGTTACACGCATGTTGGACTCTCTGACACTTCTCTACTGAATAGGTCTAGGCTCAGAGATGAGAGAGTCCCTTCAAACTGAGGGAAAGCCCTGAGGGAGGTTACACGCATGTTGGACTCTCTGACACTTCTCTACTGAGTAGGTTTAGGCTCAGAGATGAGAGAGTCCCTTCAAACTGAGGGAAAGCCCTGAGGGAGGTTACACGCATGTTGGACTCTCTGACACTTCTCTACTGAGTAGGTTTAGGCTCAGAGATGAGAGAGTCCCTTCAAACTGAGGGAAAGCCCTGAGGGAGGTTACACGCATGTTGGACTCTCTGACACTTCTTTACTGAGTAGGTTTAGGCTCAGAGATGAGAGAGTCCCTTCAAACTGAGGGAAAGCCCTGAGGGAGGTTACACGCATGTTGGACTCTCTGACACTTCTTTACTGAGTAGGTTTAGGCTCAGAGATGAGAGAGTCCCTTCAAACTGAGGGAAAGCCCTGAGGGAGGTTACACGCATGTTGGACTCTCTGACACTTCTTTACTGAGTAGGTTTAGGCTCAGAGATGAGAGAGTCCCTTCAAACTGAGGGAAAGCCCTGAGGGAGGTTACACGCATGTTGGACTCTCTGACACTTCTTTACTGAGTAGGTTTAGGCTCAGAGATGAGAGAGTCCCTTCAAACTGAGGGAAAGCCCTGAGGGAGGTTACACGCATGTTGGACTCTCTGACACTTCTTTACTGAGTAGGTTTAGGCTCAGAGTGGAGAGAGTCCCTTCAAACTGCTGCAAAATGCCACTTTCACAATACTACTAGTGCTATACAGTGAAACTTATGGTCTCGTCCCATAGGTTATTCACTCTCGCTGCAAAATGTCATTATGATCCAATTAGGACAGCAAAATATCAATATAATCTTATTAGGACATCTAATCCTGGGCCAAGAAAGCCATTAGCGCAGTAGGCGTCCAATCACTGACATACCGTTGGGGTTTTTAAATAGATCATTTACACAAGCTTTGATATTGATGAAAAGATTCTTGCTATTTTCGAGAAAAGAATTCTGCAAATCCCCTATTGTAAGTCACCTTGGATGTGAAATACATCTTTAAACACGTCACATACTTAAGTAACAAATTAGAAATTTTAAAAAAATGAATAAAAATTTAGAACTCGCCCTATTTGGCGTTCGCCATTGATTGCACCAATAACGTAGGAGCATCATGTAAACGGGTTATATCACCTGAAAATGTACAATTGGTCTACATCAATCCTCTCAAATACCCCAAATTGTAGACAAAAATAAGGTTCATAATACAGTTAAACATAACTGAATAGGTACTTTATACAACACAATACCAAATGTCTGTATACCAAAGTGTAATATCTAGAGCTCTAACTATAGAGTGAGTAGAAGTATTTTTTCGAGTATCTATATGAACAGATGATTTAACATTGAATGTTCTTCAAGTTGTGTGATTTGTATAATTAAGTGAGTAATTTTATATAGGCGAGGCTTGAAATAATGCATACTGGATATAGCGTTTTCTTTCAATTGAACTGTTTAAATATGGATTGGCCTTTAATTAAATAACAAACAAATACTCAGCTATAGGCCTACCGAGTATTTATCATTTGTCAGCCTACTTTAGCAGAATTTACTAAATGTGCAGAACTGACAATTGTCCATTTTCTGATGATCTGACCCATTACACGAGCCCCCTGCAGTAAATTCTAGTATATTCAGCATTGCATTGATTCTAGCAATCTGTCTGGTTAGGTTGAACTGTATTTTGAACTTTATTTTCGTCTTAACTTTGGGTCACTTGAGAAAATTGGCAAAGTTGAATTGTACATTTTCTGAAAATCTGACCCATTACATTCACCCCCTGCAGGCCAACACTGGGTCTAGTGGGAGTGGGGAGAGAGAGAAGTGGTTGATCTGTTTGGTTAGGTTGAACTGTAACTCGAACTTTATTTTCATCTGAAATTTGGGTTATTTGAGAAAATTAGCGAAATTGAATTGTACATTTTCTGAAAATGTGACCCATGAGCCCCCTGCAGGCCTACACTGAGTGGGAGCGGGGAGAGAGAGAAGTGGTTGTGGAGGCCGATCACCATGTAGAATGTAGTCTTGGTTTGACGTTTGGAAGAAGTGGTAATGACGATGTAACTGGGTCAGATTTTCAGAAAATGTACAATTGGCAGCTGGACCCATTGAGTAAATTCTGCTAAATTAGGCTACAAATTGGTCAATACTAGGTAAATTCGAGTATATTTGGCATTGTTCGGTTAGATTGAACTGTTTTTTTAACTTTATTTCCGTCTGAAATTTGGGTTATTTGAGAAAATTGGCAAAGTTGAATTGTACATTTTCTGAAAATCTGACCCATTACATTCACCCCCTGCAGGGCTACACTGGGTCTAGTGGGAGCGGGGAGAGAGAGAGAAGTGGTTGTGGAGGAGGGCCGATCACCATGTAGAATGTAGTGAGCACATTAAGGCAACCCATTACAGCTTGTAAGCACAGGGGAAAACAAGGCGGCAGGAAAAACAGCAAGAAAAAGTAGAAAAGGCAAACAAAAGCAGCCACACCTTGGGAGCACTTATTTATCCAGGGGCAGAGCGGCTTTATTATCGCTAGTAGAAGTAGAGAAGGTTCTTGAATTATGTTATACCAGACTGCTTAGTCTTCCACTAGCTCCTGGGGTAGTATACTACCATCTATTGTTGTATTAAGGTCTACCAGACAGTTTAGTTCAGATCCTATAGCGTGGTTCACTTTATAGCACTAGTAGTATTGTGAAAGTGGCACTTGCTACAGTTCACTTTATAGCACTAGTAGTATTGGGAAAGTGGCACTTGCTACAGTTCACTTTATAGCACTAGTAGTATTGTGAAAGTGGCACTTGCATCAGTTCACTTTATAGCACTAGTAGTATTGTGAAAGTGGCACTTGCCACAGTTCACTTTATAGCACTAGTAGTATTGTGAAAGTGGCACTTGCCACAGTTCACTTCATAGCACTAGTAGTATTGTGAAAGTGGCACTTGCCACAGTTCACTTTATAGCACTAGTAGTATTGTGAAAGTGGCACTTGGCACAGTTCACTTTATAGCACTAGTAGTATTGTGAAAGTGGCACTTGCCACAGTTCACTTTATAGCACTAGTAGTATTGTGAAAGTGGCACTTGCCACAGTTCACTTCATAGCACTAGTAGTATTGTGAAAGTGGCACTTGCATCAGTTCACTTTATAGCACTAGTAGTATTGTGAAAGTGGCACTTGCCACAGTTCACTTTATAGCACTAGTAGTATTGTGAAAGTGGCACAGTTCACTTTATAGCACTAGTAGTATTGTGAAAGTGGCACAGTTCACTTTATAGCACTAGTAGTATTGTGAAAGTGGCACAGTTCACTTTATAGCACTAGTAGTATTGTGAAAGTGGCACAGTTCACTTTATAGCACTAGTAGTATTGTGAAAGTGGCACTTGCTACAGTTCACTTTATAGCACTAGTAGTATTGTGAAAGTGGCACTTGCTACAGTTCACTTTATAGCACTAGTAGTATTGTGAAAGTGGCACTTGCTACAGTTCACTTTATAGCACTAGTAGTATTGTGAAAGTGGCACTTGGCACAGTTCACTTTATAGCACTAGTAGTATTGTGAAAGTGGCACTTGCTACAGTTCACTTTATAGCACTAGTAGTATTGTGAAAGTGGCACTTGCTACAGTTCACTTTATAGCACTAGTAGTATTGTGAAAGTGGCACTTGCTACAGTTCACTTTATAGCACTAGTAGTATTGTGAAAGTGGCACTTGCTACAGTTCACTTTATAGCACTAGTAGTATTGGGAAAGTGGCACTTGGCACAGTTCACTTTATAGCACTAGTAGTATTGTGAAAGTGGCACTTGGCACAGTTCACTAGGAGAAGGTACAAAATGGTGGTTTCCCGTTCATACAAGCTGGAAACTAGGTAAGGGATGAGGAGGGGGACTGTAGGGGGTACTTTTTTTTTATTCTTAAGAAGAATTCCACCCCTAAAACATACTTCACTTTTCCTACATTCAACTGAAAATTGCTAAAAGTACACCTCACTGAATTGTATTCACTTTTTATTCACACAACTGGCGAATTTCCCCTCTGAATTAAATAGGGAAAATCTACAAAAACAATCGTCACTCTAGAAGCAAGCATGAAGTGGGGTACATTTCAGGATACGATAGCCATGGTATCATATATATGTACATGTAGAAATTCACCTATGCTTTTTCAGGCCTAGACCCCAAAATTATTATTATTATTTTCTTATTTTTTTTTGTGTCCAGCATCGGATCTTTATTTAACATGACATATGTGATGTGTTTCAGGGAAATGAGTCACAAGTCGCAAAATTGATATTTTTCAAAGTGGGTTTTTCGAAAGATTCCTTTATTGAAATGTTTTGATTTCTCGAGGGTCTAGCACACTTAGTCATATAAACTTATTACCAAATTTCAGGACATGGTATTAAATATATCCTTGCGTTTTGAAGGCCTTCATATTAATGATGTTTAGTTACTTTACTGGTAATTATCCAACCAGAAACAGTGCAAACTTTATTTTTCAAAAATAAAAATGTCAAACTTAAAATATAGAAATTCATATTCAATTCAATTCAAAAATCCTTTTATTGCTGTTGTTTTTTACAATGCGGTTGCTCTGCATCTACAATTTAGGTCTTCCAGAGGATGCCGCTTTTATGGACTTGAATCTTAAAAATAACATGAAGGTTGCAGAAATTGGTTTTTAGAAAAGTTTGAATGAGATGAGGTGAAGAATATATAAGGTGACCTAGTGTTTACTATCATTGGAATTGGCTTGATCTCCTCTTTTCAAATATGGTGATATCTCAAAATCCATATTTTGCGACTTATGACTCATTTTCCTAAAACGGATCACAAATGTTAACAAAGTTATAATGCAAACTAGTAAAACGGAAAAAAGGTTGTCTTTTAGACTTAAAATAACAATTTAGTGGGGATCAAATTTATTATTATAAAACTTTTATTCAAAATCAAGTTATTACAGTTACATAGTAGTGAAGCATCATCTGAATATTTAAAAAATGATAACTGTAACCTTTGTAAGTTTAAAAAAAAACATTTTAGGGTAAAAATGATGGAATTTGGAGGAAATTCGACAATTTTCATAAGTTTTCAAAATTACTGATTTCAGTAGAAATACTGGAAACTTTCATGACTGAAAACAGGTTTATAAACATTGGGGTCTAAAATAGAATCTGTTCTCACGCCACATATTATTATGATGTTAGATTTCCAGAAAATGTACAATCTACAGTTCTACACATCTCCCAAATTCCGCTAAATCAGAGTGAGAAATGATAAATACTGAGTATATCTGAGTATATTCTGTATTGTATTCATTCAATAAATCAGTCTGGTTATATTGAACTGTATTTTGAACCTGAGTTTCGTCTTAAATCTGGGTTATTTGAGACAATTAGTGAAGGCCAACTGTACATTTTCTAAAAACTTGCCCCATATATATACACCAGTATGGTATAGGTTATAAATTCCCTCTAGACTCAGGGTGGAGGGTGGAGGGAGGAGATAACAGGTAACAAATTAGGCCGGGTAGTAGTGGGGACAAAGGATTGGGAAACCGGTGAACCGACTCTAAAACCTACCGCCTTTATTTATATACCTGCCTACTGAATATTTTTCCTTTAGATTGTGGAACATAGAGAGGAGAGATAGATGGAGGGGAGCGATATTTGGGAGATAAGTTAGCAGGGAAAGTAGGGATAAGAAATATAAAGAGTTGGATGGACTTTTGAAGTGATCTCCTGAAAAATACTAAGTGATTTCACCGATATAAGACTTCCCCTTATTAACTTTGCATAGGCAGATTTCAGGATTAGAGCTAAAACTTGTATAAATAGCAGCTGAATTGTTAAACACATGCTATAATAATTTTTCTAAAATTTACATATATAGGTCAGATTTTCAGAAAATGTACAATTGAGTTAACTTTTCCAAATTCAAGATGAGTTTTTTTTAAAGATTTTATTTATACGTTTTCCTGCTTTTCCAGGCCCTGCGGAACTCCTCTACCTTGACTACATTGGGTTTTAAACATTGAGTGTGGTTCACCTAAATATACACAAGTCACATCACTAGTCTAATATTGTGCAGGAATCTTGTCTTTTATATAAATAGAAACCTTCATGTTTGTATGTCAGAGTTGAACCGAATCTACCCTAGCATGCACTGTAACAGACTAACTAATACAAGTTCTCTATAAGCTCTCAGCAACCCTCTAATAATACTCAGATAATATTTCAAATTTCAGAGATATATATTTGTCTACATACACTCAGATATACTCAGCGTTTAACTCTTTTTTTCAAATTTAAAATAAAATGTAGAGGATATTTTAATATGTGCAAAGATGCGGGCAATATATCTAGCTGACTTGACTTATAAACATCTGTAGTGAAATGGTCAATACTTATAGAGTTTTAATGAAAGTGACTGTATGTGTAATTAGTGAGACAGCCTATAGCCAGTATTCGGGTCAGGGAGAGCAGCTCTAATGAACAAGGACTCAGTGGGAGGGACACAAGCGGGAGATGCAGGAAGAGCTCTGTCTGAGGAGGTGGTGGGGGTGGGGGAGGGGGCTTATACCACACTTTATATGATTTGATTTGATTTTGAAATATTTTATTCAGGACATAGACATTTCCATACGACAGTACGAATATTTCCAGAATAGCCTGAATTAATTTTAATTTATATTACATCGAAATACTATTACTCAAACTAGGAATTATTGGTAAAAAGAATTTCTCTAGATATGAATTTACATTAACATGTCACATATCAACAAATGATCCGATCAACAGTAACTTGTTAAGTCTTATTTGTACGTCAATACAAGAGAGTTCATACCAGCTTTACATTCTTTAGTATTCTGGATATTCAGCTGGATATCTAGATATCTAATATCTAGTTGCACTTGTTGTTTGTTATGCAACTCGTGCAATAGTCACACTCCTTCAACCAACTCGTTAGTTAACCTATATAAGTACCAGCTTGTGTACCTTGTGTACGTGTGACAAGGACATGAGCAGCAAGTGCTAGTGACAGTGCAGATTCCCGCATACAAACAAGTAGTGAACTTTACAAAGTCCTGAGTGAATTATTCAACTCTCCAGTCCAGGACTTGCTGAAATGTCTCACAATGGCTATTGGGGAATTCTTAAATACTCAGAATTAAAACAAGACATATATATATATTTATATAGGAAACATTTTTTGCCATAGTAGTATTCTTAGCTTGTTTATAACATTTCAATACAGGATACAATTTTCTCTCTCCCTGTCTCTGTCTCTCTCATTGTTCCCCAACCCTCTCTCTCCCCCCTCCTCTTCTCTCTCTCTCTCTCCCCTCCTCCTCTCTCTCTTTCTCTCTCCCCTCCTCCTCTCTCTCTCTCCCCTCCTCCTCTCTCTCTCTCCCCTCCTCCTCTCTCTCTCCCTCCCTCCCCCTCTCTCTCTATCTCCCACCCCCTCACTTCTCCTCTCTCTCCCCTTCACTCCTACCCCTGTTTCTCTCCCTCCCCTCCCCATCTCTCCCCAATGCTACTGACACACCACCTGCTATATTTACATGTTGGTTGAAGCCCTCTCTGCCTCTCTCTCTCTCCCCCTCCCCCTCTCTCCCCTCCCCCCCCCCCTCCCCATCTCTCCCCAATGCTACTGACACATCACCTGCTGTATTTACATGTTGGTTGAAGCCCTCTCTCCCCCTCCCCCCCTCTCTCTCTCTCCCCTCCCTCTCCCCCTCCGCCCCTCTCTCTCTCTCCCCTCCCTCTCCCCCTCCCCCCTCTCTCTCTCTCCCCTCCCTCTCCCCCTCCCCCTCTCTCTCCCCTCCCTCTCCCCCTCCCCCTCTCTCTCTCTCCCCTCCCTCTCTCTCTCCCCTCTCTCTCTCTCCCCTCTCTCTCTCTCCCCCCTCTCTCCCCCTCCCCTCTTCCCCCCCTCTCTCCCCAATGCTACTGACACATCACCTGCTGTATTTACATGTTGAAGCCCTCTCTGCCTCTCTCCCCCCCTCTCTCCCCCTCTCTCTCCCCCTCCCCCCTCTCTCTCCCTTCTCTCCCTCTCCCCTCCCCCCCCTCTCTCTCCCCCTCCCCCCTCCCCCCCCTCTCTCTCCCCCTCCCCCTCTCTCCCCTCCCCCCCCTCCCACCTCCCCATCTCTCCCCAATGCTACTGACACACCACCTGCTGTATTTACATGTTGGTTGAAGCCCTCTCTCCCCCTCTCTCTCTCTCCCCCTCTCTCTCTCTCTCTCCCCATCTCTTCCCTCTCTCTCTCTCTCTCCCTCTCTCTCTCTCCCCTCTCTCTCTCTCCCTCCCCCTCACTTCTCTCTCTCCCCTTCACTTCTACCCCTGTTTCTCCTCTCCCCTCCCCCTCTCTCCCCTCCCCCCCCCCTCCCCCCCTCCCCATCTCTCCCCAATGCTACTGACACATCACCTGCTGTATTTACATGTTGGCTGTAGCCCTCTCTGCCTCTCTCCCCCCCTCCCCCTCTCTCCCCTCTCTCTCCCCCCCCTCTCTCTCCCTCCCCTCTCCCCCCCTCTCTCTCCCTCCCCCCCTCCCCATCTCTCTCTCCCCCCCTCCCCCCTCCCCCTCTCTCCCCAATGCTACTGACACACCACCTGCTGTATTAACATGTTGGTTGAAGCCCTCTCTGCCTCTCTCTCTCTCCCCCTCCCCCTCTCTCTCTCCCCTCCCCATCTCTCCCTCTCCCCTCTCTCTCTCTCCCCAATGCTACTGACACATCGTATTTACATGTTGGTTGTAGCCCTCTCTGCCTCTCTCTCCCCCCTCCCCTCCCCATCTCTCCCCAATGCTACTGACACACCACCTGCTGTATTTACATGTTAGATGTAGCCCTCTCTGCCTCTCTCCATGGGCGGTCAAACTCCACTCCATCTTGTGTTCAATATGAATATTGTACAAGTACAGCCTCTATTCCTCCTCACCTACTCTAACACACGCCCATAGCGCACATTTCATCGCCAATATTTGGTCTCTCAGTTCTTGCTACTTTTCCCTCCTTAATCATCACATCACTAGTCCATCGTCACTATTTTCTTACTTTCTTTCCTGCCCCCCTCCCCCTTTTTCATTTTTTCTTTCTTTCTTTCTTTCTTTCTTTCTGTCAGGGCTATTTGGAAGACCTGTATACTCCTTTTTCCATATTTTTATTTCATTTCAATTTCAATAGTCTGTACCATGTATAACACTTTGTAAACGTTTATGGATATAAAAATCTTTCTTTCTTTCTTTTTTTCTGACTGCAATAAGACAATTGTTGACAACTATCTTCCTCTCTCTGAGTGTCTGGAGGAGGTACATCGCATTAGTCATAGACCTGCACTGTTCGTTCCAGGACGCCAGATAGTTAAGTATTTAAGCCTAAGACTAATAGGGAGGTTCAGCAGGTCTAACCTATATGTAAACGTAAACGTATCCGTATCTCTGATATACAAACATATGTTAGAAGGAAGAAAAAGGTTCAGCAAAACATGGCAGGAAAAACGTAACATTACATATTAAGCAAAATTGTTCATCTCACAATATATTTTTTATCCAAAAAAATGCAATGTAATTCGCAACAAATATACCATACGGTTACATAACTAGGTTTGCTTGCAGAAACTCCCTATTGCCCCTAGAAGATATACTTAGATCCACTCCAGCTTTTAGCCCCATCCCCCCTCCCTGTCACCACATTCCCTGGACATGGGGTCAGATTTTCAGAAAATGTATAATTGGCAGCTATACACATTGAGTAAATTCTGCTAAATTAGGCTGCAATTTGGTCAATAAAAGATAAATTCGAGTATATTCAGCATTGCACTGATTCTAGCAATCTGTTTGGTTAGATTGAACTCTATTTTGAACTTTATTTTCGTCTGAAATTTGGGTTGTTTGAGAGGATTGGTGAAGGTGAATTGTACATTTTCTGGAATTATGACCCTCTGTATACAGACAGTATGGGGGGAGACATGGAAGGTAATTAGACGGGGGCCAGCACCGTGGAGGAACATGAATATGTTATATTCTATACACGTAGCTGGCGGTACACATGGTGGCGGCGCCTCCATCTACATAATATGAGGGGGCGGGGGGGGGGGGGGGGCGGGGGAGGGGGGAGGAAGGGGAGGGTATTCAACAAGGGGGCATTTGGAGCAGAGGAGGTAAAGTATCAGTTCTGTTATGTTAAACTGCATTTTGAAGCTCATTTCTGTCTTAAATGTGGGTTATTTGAGAGGCTTGGTGAAGGCGAATTGTACATTTTCTGAAAATCTGGCCCAAGTATGGCAGGTAAAGGAGGAGGTAGCAGGAGGGGGGAGGGGGGAGGGGGAGGAGGGTGTTCAACAATGGGACATTAGGAGCAGAGGAGGTATACAGACATGTATCTTTGAGGGGAGGGTTGAGGGAACTATAACCCTCACCTGGTATGTCTCATGATTTTACCTCCCCCCTCCCTTTCTCCCCCCCCCCTCCTCTCTATCTCTCTCTCTTATCTAGGTCTCACTCTCCCCTTCTATCTATCTCTCTCTTTCTCTCCTCTTGGTCTCTCTTCTCCTCTCTCTCTTCCCTCTTGGTCTCTCTCTCCCTCTCTCTATCTCTCCTCTTGGTCTCTCTCTCCTCCTCCTCTCTCTCTCCCCTCTTGATCTCTCTCTCCCTCTCTCTATCTCTCCTCTTGGTCTCTCTCTCCTCCTCCTCTCTCTCTCCCCTCTTGATCTCTCTCTCCCTCTCTCTATCTCTCCTCTTGGTCTCTCTTCTCCTCTAGGTCTCACTCTTCCCTTCTCTCTCACTCTTCCCTTCTCTCTCTTTTTCTCTCTCGCCCTCCTCTCTTTTCTCTCTCCCCTCCTGTCGCTCCCCCTCCTCTCCTCTCTTCTCCCTCTTGGTCTCTCTCTTTGCATCTCTCCCCTCCTATCTCCCCCCGCCCTTCTTGCCCCCTCCCACCAGCCCCCTACCTAAAGACCTGTTGGGCCCTCACTGAGTGTGTAAGTAGGCCCTATCTCCCCCCCACACACACACACACACTCATCTCTCTCCCCCCCCCCCTCTTGGAGGAGGAGGTAGCAGGAGGGGGAGGGGGAGGGGGAGGGGGAGGGGGATGGGGAGGGAGGGGGGAGGAAGAGGGGGTATTCAACAATGGGGCATTTGGAGCAGAGGAGGTATACAGACATTTCTCTTTGAGGGGAGGCACTATAACCCTCACCTGGTATATGTCTTATGATTTTACCTCTCCCTCCCCTTCTCCCCCCCACCCCTCTGCTCTACATCTCTCTCTCCCCCTCTTGGTCTCTCTCCCACTCTCTCTCTCATTTCTCTCTCTCTCTTTTCTCTCTCCTCTCGGTCTCTCTTTTCTCTATCTCTCCACTCCTCTCTCTTTCTCCCTCGTTTCTCTCCCTCTCCTCTCCCCTCCTGTCCTCTCTTCTCCCTCTTGTCCTCTCTTCTCCCTCTTGGTCTCTCTCTTTGCATCTCTCCCCTCCTATCCCCCACCCCCCTACCTAAAGACTTGTTGGGCCCTCACTGAGTGTGTAAGTGTAGGTAGGCCCTATCTCCCCCCCCCCCCCCACACACACACACTCATCTCCCCCCCTCTTGGAGTCTAAGTGTAGGTAGGCCCTATCTCCCCCCCCCCCCCCACACACACACTCATCTCCCCCCTCTTGGAGTCTAAGTGTAGGTAGGCCCTATCTCCCCCCCCCCCCCCCACACACACACTCATCTCCCCCCCCTCTTGGAGTCTAAGTGTAGGTAGGCCCTATCTCCCCCCCCCCCTCCCCCCACTCATCTCCCCCCCTCTTGGAGTCGAAGTGTAGGTAGGCCTACCAAGTGGACCAGCAGCTGGAGGAGGTAGACACAGGAGTAGACAGTCAGTCTGCATACATGGATCAACACACTCTACACACAGCCTGGTCAGTGCAAACACTATTAGACAAGTCAACGCCGCAAGCAACATGCACTGTTTGTAAAGTCAGTGAGTGAGATTGGTTGCTTTACGCCCTTATCAACACATTGAATATGGTTATATCAAGGGCGGGAGAGCTGAGAGGGAGTGAGTGAGTGAGATTGGTTGCTTTACGCCCTTATCAACACATTTAATATGGTTATATCAACGGCAGGAGAGCTGAGAGTGAGTGAGTGAGTGAGTGAGTGAGTGAGTGAGATTGGTTGCTTTACACCCTTATCAACACATTTAATATGGTTATATCAAGGGCAGGAGAGCTGAGAGGGAGTGAGATTGGTTGGTTTACGCCCTTATCAACACATTTAATATGGTTATATCAAGGGCGGGAGAGCTGAGAGGAAGTGAGTGAGTGAGATTGGTTGCTTTACGCCCTTATCAACACATTGAATATGGTTATATCAAGGGCGGGAGAGCTGAGAGGGTTATCAACACATTTAATATGGTTACATCAAGGGCGGGAGAGCTGAGAGGGAGTGAGATTGGTTGGTTTACGCCCTTATCAACACATTTAATATGGTTATATCAAGGGCGGGAGAGCTGAGAGGGAGTGAGTGAGTGAGATTGGTTGCTTTACGTCCTTATCAACACATTTAATATGGTTACATCAAGGGCGGGAGAGCTGAGAGGGAGTGAGTGAGTGAGATTGGTTGCTTTACGCCCTTATCAACACATTTAATATGGTTATATCAAGGGCGGGAGAGCTGAGAGGGAGTGAGTGAGTGAGATTGGTTGCTTTACGCCCTTATCAACACATTTAGTATGGTTATATCAAGGGCGGGAGAGCTGCGAGGGAGTGAGTGAGTGAGATTGGTTGTTTTACGCCCTTATCAACACATTTAATATGGTTATATCAAGGGCGGGAGAGCTGAGAGGGAGGCAGTTTATGATCTTACCCAGGAAATAGAGACAGAGAAGAAGGGAGAGAGACAGAAAAGAGACAGAAAGGCACTTTATAGTCATACCCAGGGAGAGCTGAGAGGGAGGCAGTTTATGATCTTACCCAGGAAATAGAGACAGAGAAGAAGGGAGAGGGAGACAGAGAAAAGAGACAGAAAGGCACTTTATGGTCATACCCAGGGAGAGCTGAGAGGGAGGCAGTTTATGATCTTACCCAGGAAATAGAGACAGAGAAGAAGGGAGAGAGACAGAAAAGAGACAGAAAGGCACTTTATGGTCATACCCAGGGAGAGCTGAGAGGGAGGCAGTTTATGATCTTACCCAGGAAATAGAGACAGAGAAGAAGGGAGAGAGACAGAAAAGAGACAGAAAGGCACTTTATGGTCTTACCCAGGACCCTGTTTGTAAAGTGATAAAACCAGTAAATACTGCTGCAGCTGGGTAGTTTAACATCACTGTCTGTATAACCATAGGGTAAATATATCAGTTGTTAACCTTACTTTAGGCAAATACAGGTTGCTATGATTTAATATTTGCACAATAGGGGATTTGCATAGCCGCCATTTTGAATTTTGATTCGCATGGAATTATGGAGCTTATGGTAGTGTAAAATCTGTAGAAAACAAGCCATGTTCAGCATGGACTATTTACCATTGCCCTATTGTCAATATCCATGTGTTATAAATGTTTCCATCACACAAGTCTCCATCTTTCCCATCATGCATTTGGTTTTCATAGATCATTTATACACGCATATATATTTGGTATCACATTGATTTAAAGTATCAGTTCTGTTATGTTAAACTGCATTTTGAAGCTCATTTTTATCTTAAATGTGGCTATTGGAGAGGATTGGTGAAGGCGAATTGTACATTTTCTGAAAATCTGACCCTGCTGTGTTTGGGCTGATGGTCGGTCAGGGAACTGATGGCGGGTCGGGGAAGCTGTTAAAGAGCTCGGGGTAACATTAACATGAATCCACAGGTCGCAATCACCATGTAATCACCAGGATGGGTCGGTAAATATATTGAATGGAAATCCATCAACTCCATCAACGTCAGGCAAGGGATTGGCAAGGATATCATATGGGTCAGATTCTCAGAAAATGTACAATTCGTCTTCACCAAGCCTCTCAAATAACCCACATTTAAGACAAAAATGAGCTTCAAAATGCAGTTTAACATAACAGAACTGATACTTTAAATCGATGCGATACCAAACATACTCAGATATACCCGGTACTCTTCATTTTTCAGCTTAATTTAGGAAAATTTCCTAAATGTGTAGAGCTGCCAATTGTACATTTTCTGAAAATCTGACCCATCAACGTCAGGCAAGGGATTGGATACAATATCATCCGCAGCGGAAATGATATTCATTGGCATGAAATTAATGTTTCACTAGTACCCGATTTTCTGAGAACTCTCTCAGATTCAAGATTTAAACTTCAGATAACTTAAGTATGGCCTAAGCCAGCATATCAACCTGAATAAAATTTGTCAAAAAAAAAATATTCCAGATATAACATAATGTGTTACAGGGAAATGAGTGACAAGTCGCTAAATATTGATGTTGAGATATCATTATATTTGAAAAGATGAGATTCCAATGATGGAAAATATGAAGGACATCTAAGAAGTGTTTCTATATTTTATGATTGATACATTTGTTTGAAAAAAGGTTTGCAATATTTCTGGGTGGGCAATTACAAGTGAAGAAACTAAATATACTCCATAGGATGATGTCTGAACACTTACACTACCTTAATATTTGGTACATATATTAATATGACTTAAAGCGCTAAGCCCCCCAAAAATGAGAGCATTCCAACAAAGAGATCTTGTGAATAAATCACTTTAGAAAATATAATTTTGCGACTTGTGACTCATCTTCCTGTAACACATCACATATGTTCCATATATTCCACCTCCAGCCCCAGGGACCCACTGCAGTGCGTTGTCCAGAGTCAAATATAAAGGACATTAAATTTGCAGTACACGAGCCGACCGGTACGTATATAGCCAGGTGAAGTATACATACTTTATATATACTACTTACATTGGGCCATTATGCCAGGGGCGGGCGTGCTATTAGGGAGTTTCTGCAAGCAAACGTAACCGTATCCCCATCTTTTTTGTGAATAACGTCGTATTTTTATGCATAAAAATATATTATGAGATGAAACATTTTGTTACGTTACGTTTTTCCCACCATGTTTTGCTGAACGGTTCAAGCTCTTTCTTCCCTTTAGCATATGTTTGTATAACGTTTGCGTATACGTTAGACTTGCTGAACCTCCCTATTGCCCAGGCTGTTATAGCCTGTAACTAGCAGCATGAATATGATGACTTATTGTGTCTAGAGCGAACAAAGCATTCTGTGCTCAGAATTAGTTTAGGCGATACAGTTTACAATGTATAAGGGTAATATTTTCAGAAAATGTACAATTGGCAGCTAGTTACAGGCTATAGGGTCAGATTTTCAGAAAATGTACAATTCACCGACACCAATCTTCTCAAATAACCCAAATTCCAGACAAAAATAAAGTTCAAAATTCAGTTCAACCTAACCAAACAGATTGCTA